>JAVSCE010019800.1:0-178952 GCA_032199065.1 Smutsia gigantea | reverse complement strand
TGAAAGTCCTGTTGACTGATGGCGGCACTGCCAGCTGGAGAATGACTATTTAAAATAATTCTAGAAGCTCGGAAAAGGAAGTCATCTAACAATGGTTTAATGAGTGATGAACCTGGAATAGAGCATAATATTCATGTTGAGGATGAACACATATTTTAACTCAAAGATCCTGTCTTGCATTTTATATTAGAGCATAAAGGCACCCAAGGCCACCCAAGGCAGGGCATTCATTTTAATGTGATGCTTATTTTTTCGAGCACCTGTAATATGTGGTGAAGCTTTGTGGCACAGAGGGGTGGGAGAGCCAGGGGACAGGACACAAAGAGACAAGTGAGGACACCTTCCTTTATGAGCTTACAATGGATTGAAAGGAGTCAAGCTTCCACGTTAGAAACAAATGCCAAGAACACCTTAAGGCAGAATGGTTTGAGTGAATAATTAATTCTTACTCTGGGAATAGGGGAGTCCACGTAAGGGTTTTTGAAACTTTTAAAATCTTGCGTTTGTTAGGTAAAAATGATGTGCCCTTCTCACCCTGGTTTAGAATCACTCTTTTCTATGTATCCCCAGTAGCCAAGAAGACTTTTATAGAGCTTAGTTTGTATGATAAAAGTGATAATGTTTTGATTTGTTTTCTGAATAAAATTTAGAACCCTGAATATGCTTTTACAAATTATGTGTGTACCCCAGGAGACTTATATGTACCCCATTATCCAGGGATGGTTGTTGGGGGCTGCCTCCCCAGATGAGAATTACCTTTAAAAGAAGTTAAGATATACAATTGATTATATTTTATAAAGTACGTAACAGCAGAAAGAGAAAAACCTACTTTGAATTGTAATTTTCACTTATAAAATTGATCCAGTTGTTTTGAACACTGCAAAATTCTCTGTATGGTTTAATGACACAGGTGAAATATACCTTAGATTTATTAGCCACTAGAATCCCAGACAATCTTCTATTGCCTGAAGGGTCAATTTTCTATGGAACACTTAGCACCTGTCTTATTTTCCAGTTACCCATAATACTATGGCAATAACAGAACTGAGGTGTTGTCACATGGTAAGATGAAGCAATAATTACCAAGCATCTCCTTTTCTGCCCCACAGAGTGAAAGGAGGGTCTTAATGAGCCGTAAGTGTCCGGCCAATAAGATGTTATCTGCTTCACTGGTCTCACATTCAGCTGTGCGGTTAGGTTCAAAGTTATCCAGCCAAGTAATCTCATCTTCCAGCATGGTAGCTGGGCTGATTCTTAAATGCTCCATTTCTGAAGCTAAGAAGGAAAAAAAAATCCACTTTGAAGAAACATGTCCCTTCATGGAGTCATAATCCTTTTAAAGTAAGCAAAAGCTATATCCCAACCTTCCATTTCCTAGATCTCAAAAAGACTGTCATCAACAGCAGGCTATCGCTGTTGCCCACAAGAATTACGAAGGCTCATACATACTCATTAGCAACGGAGCCCAGATTTCCAAACAGGAATTAAGCCAGACTCTGGATAACTACTCTGTTCTCATGTATTAAGTATTTAACTTTCCCCTCCAAACAAGGATTTAAAACAAGATTCCATATTGGAAAATGTAACTGAAGAGAAGGGGAGTGATCACCTTATACTTCTACCATACTAGAGCCACAACAAGGAGGGTCCCACGGGGTGAGGTGAAAAGGGACTCAAAGGCTCAGTCGGAGCGGGACTGGCACGGAATATGATTCCTGACTCCACTGCTTACTCATGGTGTGTCCTTGTTTCCTTATTTATAGAATGAAGCTAACACCTGCACTGCAGGATGCTGTGTATAAAGCACCTCATATGGGCACTGGCATATAGAAAATACTCCCAAAATGGCAAATTTTTTGTTTCTAGATATATTCTCATCCTGCCCTCAACATACCAATAAGGGACCCTGGATCCCTCGTTTGTCACTCGATGACACTGGGAAGGTTCTCCAAGTCCAAGCCAGACAGCAAAACCCTGGTGGCTGCTGCCCAACTATCACCAGATGTCTGGTCGAAAAATGCAGTATTAGGCTAGACTGTTAGATGGCCATGTAGTCCACCCACTGCTCTAGATGGTACAGGTCTTATTCCTGAGTCAAGTCATGCACTCAGACCATATCACGTTAGGCTCCAGGAGAACCAATTTCCCTACACTGCTCAGAGCACTGTGTCCTCAGCTCTTCAGAAACTTAGGATACTGATGAAGGTATTTGTGTTGGAGATGTTGCTGTGGCTCTTTTATTAGTTACTATGTCTTTGTGTCTCTATTACACCAAGACCTTTGTACGAAGTGTCTTTTAGGCTTAAGTGCTGGGAAAAATATTTGTTTCTTTTGAGAAACCATTCTGTTTCTTCTTCTAGGGTACTGAGAACAACCAACCATATATGCTTATTTCCTTTTTACTTTGTCCTCCAGTAACTTCACAACCAAATTCTAACTATTGGGCTTTATAGCTGGTATTTATGCAAGATATTTTCTTTTTCTCCTGGCCTTGACATTCTTTTCCAATTAATATTTTTGTTGATACTGATTTTTATTTATTTCCTATAAGCAGAAGCAAATCTTTTGTGCAAAGGGTGGGGAATAAACTAACCAACTCTTGATTTGACAAACTAAAATTTACACAGAGCATTCCAACACACATCTGCATCATTCAGACTAAGTACAGATGATTAAAATTGAAACACTCTAACAACAGAACTTCTAACAATGGTATTTTAATCACCTAACACTAAATAACTGACTCTTACCATACCTCAAAAGAAATTCCCTTCCTTCAACAATCAGTATTTAAAATTGTCAGAATTGACTATATTAAAGAGAAAGACTTTTCCTAATGGTTCTGCATCAGGGTAATTAAAATATTAGCCTTCGAGAATTTTTTAAATTAACAAATCTCAACACACTAATGGCTGGATGTATAATAGAAGAGATAACTGGTACATAGGCTTACATGTTATTTCCCAGAAAATAAAATTCAATTTCAAACAAAAATTGTAATCTCATTTATATCTGAGATACATTAAGTAAGATTTAGTAACAACCACTTGCTTTCTTTTCTACTCCTCCCCACCCCCTCAACAAACAAATCAAAGTTAGGTATTTGCTTACTTGTTAGATCATCTAATAATTGGCACCTCAGATCAAAATACTCCATACACTGAGATAAAAGCCTGAAAAATAGATTTAAATTATTAAAAAGAGGAAGATTTGAAAATAAAAAGCATTTTCCTTGTGAGAATAAGTTCATAAAACTGAACAAGAGAATTTTCTTAAACATAAAATAACTGCTTTTACATTAATTGAACCTCAGTATTTTAGTGAAAAGCACACTAATGATTTTACGAACACAGATACAGTACAGAAATAACCGTAAAGAGAGAAAATGTACTCCTCTCTCACATTTTGTAATGATGTACCCACTGATTGCATACATGATGCACTGATTACATTCATTTGTTCAAATATCGGCCAACACTTACTGAGTAGGGGCTTAGAAACTGTTTCATGGGAACAGTGAACAAAGCAGACAGACAACAAATAAAACCACACATACATATGTCACCTGGTGATTAAGTGCAAAGAAGAAAAATAGAGCAGAGTAATAAAACAAGAAGAAAGGTAATAAATTGTTTTATCTAGGATAATTACTGAAGCTTTTTCTGCAACAACAGTAGTGAAAAGCACAGGTTTTAAAGTCAGGAGGACCTTGCGTTTTAATGGTGGCTCTACTACTTATAGAAGGTGTCCAGGGACAACTTATTTCAAGTTCTCTCAGTTTTCTAATTTCTAAAATGCTCATTACAGTACTAGAAATAAAACATGCACACATACATGAAAGGCTCAAGAATGCACTAATAATAGATAATGAACCACGAATTAAGACTGTTAAAAAAGTGGGGATAAAAAAAATGCCATACTCATCTAACCCATTTGTGAGGATTAAACGATAAAGATATGCAAAGAATTTAGCATACAGTGTGGCACATAGTAGGTCATGGTAACTTCTATTATCACTATCACAATTTTTTTTGGTATCATTAATGTACAGTTACATGAGCAACATTATGGTGACTAGACTCCCCCTATTATCAAGTCCCAACCACATACCCCATTGTAGTCACTGTCCATCAGCGTAGTAAGATGCTACAGAACTACTACTTCTCTGTGCTATACTGCCTTCCCCGTATCCCCTCCCCCACTACATTATATGTGCTAATCGTAATGCCCCTTTTTCCCCCTTATCCCTCCCTTCCCACCTATCTGCCCCAGTCCCTTTCCCTTTGGTAACTGTTAGTCCATTCTTGGGTTCTGTGAGTCTGCTGCTGTTTTGTTCCTTCAGTATTTTATCTTTGTTCTTATACTCCACATATGAGTGAAATCATTTGATACTTGTCTTTTTCGGCTTGGCTTATTTCACTGAGCATAATACCCTCTAGCTCCATCCATGTTGTTGCAAATGGTAGATTTGTTTTCTTCTTATGGCTGTATAATATTCCATTGTGTATATGTACCACCTCTTCTTTATCCATTCATCTACTGATGGACACTTAGGTTGCTTCCATTTCTTGGCTATTGTAAATAGTGCTGCAATAAACATAGGGGTGTATATGTCTTTTTCAAACTGGGCTCCTGCATTCTTAGGGTAAATTCCTAGGAGTGGAATTCCTGGGTCAAATGGTATTTCTATTTTGAGTTTTTTGAGGAACCTCCATACTGCCTTCAACAATGGTTGAACTAATTTACATTCCCACCAGCAGTATAGGAGGGTTCTCCTTTCTCCAAATCCTTGCCAGCATTTGTTGTTGTTTGTCTTTTGGATGGCGGCCATGCTAACTGGTGTGAGGTGATATCTCACTGTGGTTTTAATTTGCATTTCTCTGATGATTAACGATGTGGAGCATCTTTTCATATGCCTGAAAAATACAGAACGCTTCACAAATTTGCATGTCATCCTTGCGCAGGGGCCATTCTGATCTTCTCTGTATCGTTCCAATTTTAGTATATGTGCTGCTGAAGCGAGCACAGTTCAAGGAAATTCTTAAGATTATACAACTTAAAAATTAAAAATGCAGGTATTAAGAAAAGACAAGGATGGACTACAGAAGAAATCACAAGGAAAATTATAAAATATCTTGTGACAAATGAAAATGAAAACAACATAACAAAAGTTATGTGATGCAGCTTTTTAAAAACAGTGCTGAGAGAATTATATGTATATATGCTTATATTAAAAATAAACAATCTCAAATCAGCAACCTAACTTTATACCTTAAAAAAAGGAACAAACTAAATCCAAAGTTAGAAGAATAAAGGAAATAATAAAGATTACAGAGGAGATAAATAGAGACTAGGTAAACAACACACAAAATGAACAAAACCAAAATTTGGATCTTTGAAAAGTTGAATGAAATGACTAAGGAAAAAGAGAAGAATCAAATTAATAAAATCAGAAATGAAAGTGAGGACATTACTACCAATTTTATAGAAATAAAAAGGATTATAAGATAGTCTATATATAAACAAGTTGGATAATCTAGATGAAACTGACAAATTCCTAGAAACACACCACTTACCAAAACTGAATCAGGAAGAAACAGAAAATCTGAATGGGCCTGTCACTAGCAAGAATATTGAATCAGTAATCAAAAACCTCCCAAAAAAGAAAATCCTTCTGGATTGCTTCAGTGGTGAATTCTACCAAACGTTTAAAGAATCAACACTAATCTTTCTCAAAATTTTTCCAAAAAATTAACTTCCTAACTTATTCTATGAGACCGGCATTACCTGATATCACAGCTGGGAAAAGACACTATAAGAAAACTACAGCCCAATCCCTCATGAAATAAAAAAGTCCTCAGCAAACTAGTCAAGCTGATTCACCAGTACATTTAAAAGACTATGTACCATGAATGAGTAGGATTGATACATGGAATGAGAGGATGGATTAAAATATAAAAATAGACCAACATAATATACTACATTAACAGACCAAAGGAAAAAACCTCACACAATCTCCTCAATTGACACAGGAAAGAAAGTGAAAAAATTTAATGTCCTTTCATGATTAGAAACACTCAAAAAACTAGAAACATAAGAAAACTACCTCAACATAATAAAGGCCATATATGAAAAACCCACAACTAACGTCATACTCAGTGTGAAAAGCTGAAAGCTTTCCTCCTAAAATCAGAAACAAGAATGCCTGCTTTCATGACTTCTATATGACATAGTATTGGAAGTTCTAGCCAGAGTAAGTATGCAAGCAAAAGAAATAAAAGGCATATGGAGTCTGGGATTCAAGATGGCAGCATGACAGGTGAGTCAGAGAACTCCTATCAAAACCACACACAGTATGAAAATATAGTTAATACAACAAACCCCAAAACAGCAACACGAAAGAAGGCTCCACCAGACTTCATACAGACCTCACGAACAGAGCAGACCTCATGAAACAGGGTAACATACCAAAGCCTCGATCCAGAGGGACCCAGGCCCTTCCCCCACCCCAGCTCATAGGCGGGAGGAAGAGAAATGGAGTGGGGAGGGGGTGGAAGCCTATAATTGCTGAATACCCAGCCCTGGAGGCCTGCTTTGGAACACAAACCTACACTGTGTGGTGCTCTGGAGGCTGGTGAGGTTGGTGAGCTGGGACAGACAGAGTGCTTGAGAGATTGAGAGTCTGGCCGTTTGGGAAGGATGGGATCCATGTCTAGCCGCTATGGGATAAAAGGAAAGGCACGGGGTCTGAGAGGCTTCCTAGCAGTGAGAGGGCTGCTGAAGGGGAGGGGTTTGCATGGAGGATGCTATGCAGGAGAAGGGATATGTGGACAAGGTTGTCTGGGTATGCTCTGCCCAGCAGGTTGGGAACTTTGAGGAGCTTCAGGTAGTCCATACCCCTGGCTGCATACTCAGCTCTGAGGCCCCCCACTGTGACACGCAGCCTTCTGCGTCTCCCTCCTGGCCTGTTGGCACTGGCTTGCAAACCGGCAGTCACTGCACTTGCATCAGGTTACTCAGAGGGAGGCCCCACCTACAACAGCTAGAGACACAAAGCACAGAGGCTTATACCTGGGTGCTCGGCCCACTGGCTCTGATACTGGAGACAGGCACTGCAGCGGGAATCAGGAAAAAGCTCTTTCCTCCTCCCAGGTACCAGTGCCATTTCCCTATGACCCCCTACCTCACTCTAGCGCCTGAGCAGCTCCAGACACTAGAGCTTCTGGGCACTGGAGGGTGCCACATAGAAACATGAAACATCAGAAGAACCTGGTTCAGACCAAAATCTCACAAACCGCAGAGAAAGGGCCAAATGAAACTGAACTCACCAATCTCCCTGAAATAGAGTTCAAAATAAAAATCATGAACATGATCATGGAGGTACAGAAAAATATTCAAGAACTCAGGAACGAATTTAAGACGGAGATTCAATCATTAAGAAATTCCATATCTGAAATGAAACATACAATGGAGGGATTTAAAAGCAGATTAGATGTAGTAGAAGAGACGGTAAATGGAATAGAAATTAGAGAAAAGGAATATAAAGAAGCTGAAGAACAGAGAGAAAAAAGGATCTCTAAGAATGAAAGAATATTGAGAGAACTGTATGACCAATCCAAACGGAACAATATTTGTATTAAAGGGGTACCAGAAGAAGACGAGAGAGAAAAAGGGATAGAAAGTGTCATTGAGGAGGTAATTGCTGAAAACTTCCCCAGTCTGAGGAGGGAGATAGTCTGTCAGGCCACAGAAGTACACAGATCTTCCAACACAAGGGACCCAAGGAAGACAACATCAAGACATATAATAATTAAAATGGCAAACATCAAGGATAAAGACAGACTTTTAAAAGCAGCTAGAGAGAGAAAAACATCACGTACAAAGGAAAACCCATCAGGTTATCATCAGACTTCTCAACAGAAACCTTACAGGCCAGAAGGGAGTGGCATGATATATTTAATGCAATGAAGCAGAAGGGCCTTGAACCAAGAATACTTTCCCCAGCAAGGTTATCACTTAAATTTGGAGGGATTAAACAATTTTCAGATAAGCAAAAGCTGAGAGAATTTACCTCCCATGAACCACCTCTACAGTGCATTTTGGAGGGACTGCTATAGATGGAAGTATTCCTAAGGCTAAATAGATGTCACCCAAGGGAAGACAAAGAGTACAGAATATGATTCATAACATACAAAGAATGGAGGAGGAAGAAAATGGGGGGAAAAAAAAAGAACCTTTGTGTTTGTAATAGTATACAAATTGGTGCCATTTGTGAGTTCATGAACTAACAAACAAAGCAAAGTAACTCTCAAAGATGTTTTGTTCAAAATGGTAATTGAAAGGCCTAAGGAAGCACAATGGAATCAAAGCAGGAGGAAACCTGAATGGAGGAAGTCTCGTCAGCGCTAGTTTCAGTGCTGCCCACAACAAATACTCGGGGTTTTGCCGGCTTGTCTAAACTGAGTCTGGGTAGGTGTCAAGCTCAGCTTCACAAAAGCTCATGGCATGAAGTGTCCATGAGGCATGTTGTGGGGTAAAGCCTCTGTCTTTTATTAGAACCAATTAAGTCCTAAATCACTGAAATTCTGTTCTGCCTCTGTTAGCATTTCAAAACCCTATTTAAAACATTCTAGAGTTGTGATTTCAAGGGTGATCTTGCTTACAACTCTGCTTTTGAATGTATAAGTAGAAAAATCATGTTAGCTTGTACTTGTTTTAGTTTATAAACCTGCATCATATTTGGAAAACAAAAAAAAAAACGCAGACCCCAAACCCTTAAGTGCACCTCCTCTCTGAGGCTGTCCACACTCTCCTTTCTTCGAGTGTCACTCTCTCTGCCCAAGTTCAGATAAGTAGGAAGGGGTTGCTGAGAGCTCTAATCTGGGGCTTGCAACTTCCCATCACATGGGTGACCTGGATAGAGCTGTGGCTATATGATCATGCTCCTTAGTAGCCTGCCTGAAAATCTTTTCTTTGCCTTTAGGAAGTTCTCAGAACATAATCTCACTCCATTCAGTGCTCTGTGGCTCCCCAAAATCCTGGGGTGGTAGGGACTTAGTTCCCATGCCATGAAGATTCAAGAGGACACTGGACACCAGGTGACACTGGCTTTAGGAGTTGGCAAGGGATTTGCCCTGTGCTCAGTAGCAGCTCAATGAGCTTTCCTTTCCTCCCTCTGTTCTTCCTTGCTCTCTGCTTTATTCAAGTAAACCTGCCATTATTAATCTTGACTCTGGCCCACTCCTCCCTTGGGGTGTAATCAAATAAACCTACCTTTATTTACCTTGACTCTAGCCCACTTCTCCTTTGGAGTGTATTCAAATAAAACTTTTTCTCCACTTTACTACTGTGTCTCTGCCCTTCAGTTCTTTGTTGCGGTAGGGACAAGAACTGAGGAGAACAAACGCAACCCCCTCAACAAAATGGTTGCACAAAGTGAATGTATTTAATAGCACTGAACCGTACACTTCAAAATGGTTAAAATGTTAAATTTTCTGTTATGTATATTTTACCACATTTTGAAAAAGAGATCAAGTTTGGATGCTTATATGTTGGGAGGTTTGGAGTAGCTCTAACATTCCTTCCCTTCAAGGGTTCTAATTTATAAAGCACATACATAAGGAAAGTAGATAGTGATTTCCCAAATCTCTGTGGCACCTTGAAAGACCCACAGCAGGTGCCCTCTGGTAAGCTGAGCTGGAGAAAGTGGCTTGAACTTGAGGTCAATGGGGGGATCTCCTACCTCCCAACCTGGGCCTAAACTAGGGCACCCTTGCTTACAGACTAGCCTACAAGGATATGATGAGGCAGGCAGATGGATTTATTCTGGTCATTCTATGAGCCTGGGCCACAAGCCTTCCTACATATGTAGGCATGTAGAAAACCAAGAAAGAAACCTAGAAGGACATCTCAGCTACATCTGGGCATGAAGTTATGAAGTGTACAGCTAAAGCGAGCAAGTGATGTGCAAGAGAACATGAGCAGTGTGACCTCCCCACAGTGATCTGGCCTGAATTATTTCAGCCTTTCAACAAACAGGTGAACTCCTCTGGGTGTGTGGACTGGATGGGTGGAGGTGCGAGTTGGGGAGGATGGAAGGGAAGAAAGCTCAGTATTGTTTCTTCTAACTTTCCTGTCCTGAATGAGGAGAAAACTGAAATGCCCTCTTATTAGGGCACAAATGTTAGATGAGAGAAGGAGAAATCCTGCCATTTCAATAATGCACCTTAGATTTCAGGGGAGCAGTACAAAACCATTATTCTTTTTCTGTGTAATGTGAGCTTTTTCATCTTTAGTACATACCTCTGATTGACTCCTCTCATAATACTAGTTGGGGACCAGAGAGGCAGCTGAGCTGTGAGAATCACACCTAGGAGAAACTGATTCGGTTTCTGTACATCTGGATGAGCTGATGTATCTGTCTGACTAAGAGTATACAGCTGATCACAGGCAACACGACGAATCTGAAATTATATTATTAGTGGCAAAGGATGTACATCAACCAACACTTACAGACTGCTTAAAAAATTATTTTCCCCCAAAGTCCATACTCTGGACACTATAAGGGTATGAGCATTTAAATAATTAGTGGAAAAGTTTACATTAAATAAACCAGAACTAATTAAAAACAAGTGTAGTCTGGAAAGGGACTTCCCAAATTAGTCTACTGTTCTACTGTAACTGACAGGCTTATAAAACTCTTCTCCAAGTGTTTCAAAGTTAATTTTCAATATCATGTAAGATAACCAGAATCATAAAAAGTCTAATGAAAGTTCATGGCTTGAAGTTGGTGTTTCCTGATTCGGACCCACACGTTAATGCTTAATGCCAGCTGCCTTTGCCAGCTATATGGATGCCCAACACTGGCTGTGACACTTTGTTATAAACAAACACAAGTTAACCATAGCACTAGTCTCTTAACTTTTCGTGGAATTTGGAATAGAAAGGAGGGCATATGGTCGCAGTGGTCCCTTGCTTTCAGAGTGGTCTGCAGTCCCTTTGTGTGTCTCTCTGAGAGGACTAAACGCCATCCCTTCAGCACTCTCCACAATGTCACAGGTACCCAGAGAGCCCAGGACAGAATAGGACTACACTTTTTTTATATGGTAATGTAAGATCCTTACCTCAGCACTGGGTGATCCAAGCAGAATATCAATGATAAAATCAGCAACACAGGGCAAGTTATAGAAAGATGCTAATGATAAGAATAAAGAGAATTGGGGGCGGGAGGGAAGCTAAGTTAGGAAATGCATTTTCAAAATTTCACAAATTTTAAATAATTTCCTAAGCTTAACTGTAGCAGAAATTCCTCTCTTCCTCTACATGGAACTGAATTCAGTACCTTCTTGAACGGCCTCTACGTCTCTAAGTTTACCCCATGCCACCTAAGGTGCTCAGGAGCAGGACCAGGTCTTGGTCATCTTTATACCCCCACATCTTAGTACAATGCCTTGTACACACCAGCTGCAGAAGAAATATGTCTTGCTCTGATAAACTATCAATACTGTGATCTATAAAACGTACCCTAAAATAAACTTACAAATGATAAAAAAGCTTGAAAGGAAGTTGTAATTTTTTCATTTTGATCTCAAAATATCTCTAAAGTGAAACAAGTGTATGAAAACCGAACTTTTAGCTCAAGAATAGGGCATATGTAAAAAAAAAAAAAAAGAAAAAAAGACTTACACTTCTCATCTATAAACCTTCCGAAGCATTCTTGCTCAAAGTAAATAATTTGGAGTACTATTTTACTGTTCCATAAATGTCTAACTTCTATATGTTTACCTTGATTATCATATGATCTGATGAGTTTGGATGTTAAACTAAACACAAAATGATCACCAATTCTACATTGACAGGCAGTCTGAATCAGTAATAACAGAGAAGAATAGGGCTTCTATGTGTTGGTACAATTTTTAGAAGTGCAGCTGTTAAGACTTCATTCCTGAATAAATATTTATCGAGGGCCTACTACACATCTGGCAGTGTTTGGGTGCTAGAACTTCAGTAGGGAACAAAATGGACAAGAGTCTCTGTCTTTATGGAGCTTACAATCTAGTTGGGGAGGGGATGATGACAATAAGCACGATTAAGTAAATAAATTATACTGTATGCCACAAAGTGGCAAGTGATATAGAATAAACAGAGATAAGGGGTTTAGATAGTGCTGGTGTGAGGGGGGATTGTGACTTCTTTAAAAAGGTGGTCAGGGAACATTTCACTGAGAAGGTGACAATATGCAAAGATTGTGGGAAATGAAGGAGAGCGAGCCACATGGATAGATGCAGAAGAACATACAAGGAAGTGGGAACAGCCATTGCAGGGGCCCTAAGGCAGGATAATGAGCCTGGCGTGTTGGGGAGGGTACAGCCAGGAAGCCAGGGTTGGCTAAGTGAGGGGGAGAGCAGGAAAAGGTACAGGCACAGAGGAATCAAGGGGGTGGATTGACTGTATCAGGCCTTGAAGGCCTTAGTAAAGATTTGGCTTTTACTCAGTGTGAACTGAGAAGCCACTGCAAGGTTTTAAACAGAGGAGTGATACAATCTGACTTACATTTTTAGAAGGTCCATTCTGGTTACTGTGTGGAGTATAAACTGCAAGGGTAGAAGCAGGGAGATTAGTTAGGACACTATTGCTATAATCCAAGTAAGAGATGAAGGCAGATCAGAGGGTAATAACAGTGAAGGTGGTACAAAGGGTTGGAATCTAGATACAGTTTGAAGGAGGATGTGCTGACCAATTAGCAGTGAGGTTGTGAAAAAAAAGGAATCAGAGATGACAATGAGGTTTTTGGTCAGAGCAACTGAAAGAATGAAACCACTCTTTAATTAAACTCAGAGAACTCTTGGGTGATATGTACCAGATCCGTAGTTTCTTTCTGGGCACACTAATTTTGTCACATCTACTTGATATCCAAGTGGAGATGTCAGGGGAGTGGTCCAAGCCATAGATCCAAATTTAGGTGTTACCAGAATATAGAAGGAATTTAAAGCCATGAAAGTGGATGAGATCAACTGAGAGAATAAGAGTAGACAAGAAAGAGACAGTACTGAGAGACCAAGTCTGTGGTGTTTTAACATGGAAGGTATGATTATTAATAACCCCAGTTTGCCAAAGCCAACAATAAAGGTAAAAGGGCAAACTTTCATAATATTCAATTGTGGAATCATTATCGGTTTAGGAATTGATATATAATTCTAACAGTTTTTGACCTATGAATTTCGGTTGTTTTAATTCCTCAACTAGATAGTAAGCTCCTGGAGGGCAGATATACTGTTAACATGCCCGTTAACATCGACTGTGGTGCTTAATAAATACTTGCTCAGAATAAACAGAACTACTCTAGCCCCATTCTTACCTATGCCACACACCAACTTTCCCCCTTTTCCATCTCTATTAATGTGACTTTATCAATGAAGGAATAATTCCCAATAAAATGCTGGCCTTTCCCTAGAAGAGATGAAGTGAAGTGCAAGCGAGCCTCCTGCATACCCAGTTGCTGGCTCCGAAGCTGTAGGCAAGTAACAAGAAGAGACAAAGCCTCCCCGGCAATGAGCGCATCTTTGGTGGACACCGACTGCTGTCGCACACAAATGCCTGCATGCAGGGCTACTGGGTCTCCTTCACTTCCAGAGCTGCAATTGCTTCCTAAAAACAGGCAGGCAGAAGGTTACTGCAGATCCTACAGGACCCTCTTGATATTATAGTATCTTTCTAATATGTTTCAGAATCCTCAAGTGAAATTAAATAGTTCAAGGAGACTTTGGTCTAGGAAACAAGAGAGACTTAATGACTTTTTTGACCCCAACTGCTCTGTACTTAAAAACATTTGGAGGCACACATGTTGTTATGACACAAAGCTAATTTCAGGTCAAAGAAGTAAGAAAAGGGAAATTCAGGAAGCCTGCAGGAGTCTTCCTGGGGTATTAGAAATTTTATCTTGATCTAGATGGGTTACATAAATCCTAAACTCCTATACATTTAACAGTTCTGCACTTTATAAACATTATATATTTTTAAAACTTCATTATTGAGTTATATATACATATACAGTTTGAGCAGGAAACCAAATGAAGCTGAGAAATAAAGCTATTTATAAAAGCCTATTAGAAAATAACCGGTCAAACTAAGAAAATGCCTTTTCCAGGTAGGAATTCTAGATGAATTTTTATTATAGCCACAATTATTAGCCTCATGAGTCAGCAAGCTAAAAACTGCTTAATTTGACTCCCCACTTACTCTGTTTATGAACAATTTTTTCTTAAATGAAGTATAACACACAGTTCAGTGATGCGCATAAATTTCAAGTGCATTGCTTGGTGAATTTTTATTCATGCTCAAAAGCAAGTGAAAAGGCTTTCTCCTTTTTGTGACTGCACAATCTATACATGGATGATCTCTACAGTGATTTCTTGCCCAAAATTCTGATTACTTTCCTTCTCAGTGAGTACCTGAACTGCTGAGTCTGTTTCGAATTCCAGCAGGAAACAGAGAGTTACTTTCTTTAATTGGCTGGCTACTCCCAACGAGGTCAAGTCGTCCTGCAGCTGCAGCCCATGACAATCTCATGAAACAAGCCACAGTGGAAGTGAAATCACCTACTTCCATTGTCTGAAGAAGGATGGAAAGAGTGTCGTGAGAAACCGCAGTACCTGAACACATTCCACTGACTTTTCCGGCCTTCTTACTGGCCTCAGTTTTGTCAGACTATTCTCTCCAAAATCATCCAGAAGGATAACCTTTTTCATGCTTCCATGGTTTTCAAAGACTTTCAATATTTCTCCATCTGTAATCAGAGACTTTGCTCTCCATGCTCTGACTTTACATTAC
Source organism: Smutsia gigantea (assembly GCA_032199065.1). Taxonomy (NCBI): domain Eukaryota; kingdom Metazoa; phylum Chordata; class Mammalia; order Pholidota; family Manidae; genus Smutsia; species Smutsia gigantea. The sequence goes on along the minus strand of JAVSCE010019800.1, from coordinate 164,123 downwards.
CCATCACCAATTTTCTTTTACCGTAGTTGCTGTTCTACCCACTACATTTTGGCAGAGCTTTTTATATAGTGACTCAGCCAGCAATAGCTCACTACCCATGGGTGTGGAAGTATTAGCCTAGCAGTAGGCCAATTACATCAAGTAGTTTAGGGTCAGGTGAGGATCCTGGCTATAGGAACTTCCATTTTCCCCACACCTCCCTTTTGCTCAAGAAATTCTTCTCTCCAGCTCTCCATATGAATCTGTGTATCTTATCCCTATTTATTTTATTCTTTAAAGCCTACTTCAAACACCACCTCCTGTGTGAGAGCAGCCTGAGAGCCACAGGTGAAGGTGGTTCTTCCACTTGCTCTCAATGCCCACAGAGTGTTCTGCTTTGTAATTAGTTCTTTTATAACACATGATACTTTCCACCCTGAATTATAGTCATTTCTGCACCAGTGTTCTCTTTCTTACTCATGATTAAGTTCCTTAAAGGCAATATTTTTGTATTTTGTCATTATAGCCCTTCCTTAATCAGTGCCTCCTACACAGGAGGTACTTAGTGCTCCCTAAACACACAAACCACTTACTTGTATTGCAACTCGTGCAGCAGGGATGATCTCCTCCACCCTAATAGAAGACCTGTCAGACACGGACAACTGCCGGTAGGATGACTTCTCTGGGGTACCACATAAGGATATCTGCCTGCTTGTCTGCCGGCTTACGTTTCGGAATGGGCGAGAAGAAAGTGCTTCAATGCCATCTTTGGTAAGGTCTTCATCTAATAACGTGGGCATTGTTTGTCCAACAAGTAAAAATCTTAATAGGAAGGAAAAAGCTAGGTTTATTCAAGGTCATTTCATACTATTTAAAATGATGGGGATATGGGAAGAAAAAGTCAAGTATTGCTTTGTGAGACTAATATAATATATTTACATACCTGGCAAGTTGTAGACAGATGGAATAAACTCCCTGCCTTGTTTCATAGTCTACTTCTGATGGGATGGAATCTCTCTGCATGACATTTACAACCAAACTTCAAATAAAAAAAGAAAAAAGGCAGAATATTAAAGACTTCTACTTCTTTTATGGGAGATTTTCTGTAATTTAATTGCTTATAAATGTTAACAATTGCTTAACATTTCTACATGATCCTTACATATAAATAGACCATATATATTTCTATCACATGATCTATAATACCTATAACCCCCTGGGTCTATTTAGAATCACATTCCTTGCTTAGCCAAAAAAGATACCCAAGATAGTGTTTCAGTAGGTCTCCGCACTGATAAGTTTTTTTGTTTGTTTGTTTCTTGATCAATTATCTTGATATCAGTAGAACTATTAAAAAAATATGTCCACAATTGGTATAGTCAATAAAGATTGTTTTTCATTTCTACTACAATCTATATTACATCAAAGCTTCCTAGCTGTCCTTCCTGCTTTAGTCTTAAATTAATCAGAGCAATCCTTTTAAAATGTAATGTAAGTCAGATCACGGCACTCCCCGTTTGCACAAAATCCTCCAATGGCTTCCTATTTCCTACAGAGAAAAAAGGCAGTCTTCATAGAGTGAAGAAGCTACAAGGTCCTAAACAACCTGACCTCTGGCACGTCTGTACCCTCATGTCCCTCTACTCTGCCCCAGCCACAATAGCCTGCTGGTCTCTGAAGGCACCAGGTCTGTCCTAGGCAGAGGCATGCACTGGCCACTCCTCTGGATGGCTCCCCCCAGTCCCCCAAAGTATTTCTCTGTCTCACTCCCTCATCTCCTTAAGGTCTTTGTAAAATGTCACCTATCAGTGAAGCTTTCCCTGACTGCCCTACTGAAAATCAAAACTCTCTCCATCCAGCTCTTCTTATCACCTGACACATTTACTTTTTTTTAGTTTATTTTGATATCATTAATCTACAATTAAATGAGTAATATTATGGTGATTACACTACCCCCTTCATCAGGTTCCCCCCCCCCCACCCCATTGCAGTCACTGCCCATCAGCTTAGTGAGATGCCATAGAGTCACTACTTGTCCTCTCTGGGTTGTACAGCCCTCCCCGTGCCCCCCGAACATTACATCTGCTAATCGTAATGTCCCTTCTTCCCTTTCACCCCTCCCTTCCCACCCATCCTCCCCAGTCCCTTTCCTTTTGGTAACTATTTGTCCGTTCTCGGGTTCTGTGAGTCTCCTGCTGTTTTGTTCCTTCAGTTTTTTTTTTTCCTTAGTTCTTATACTCCACATATGAGTGAAACCATTTGGTATTTGTCTTTTTCAGCTTGACTTATTTCACTGAGCATAATACCCTCTAGCTCCATCCATGTTGTTGCAAATGGTAGGATTTGTTTTCTTCTTATGGCTGAATAATATTCCATTGTGTATATGTACCACATCTTCTTTATCCATTCATCTACTGATGGACACTAAGGTTGCTTCCATTTCTTGGCTATTGTAAATAGTGCTGCAATAAACATAGGGGTGCATCTGTCTTTTTCAAATTGGGCTGCTGCATTCTTAGGGTAAATTCCTGGGAGTGGAATTCCTGGGTCAAATGGTATTTCTATTTTGAGTTTTTTGAGGAACCTCCATACTGCTTTCCACAATGGTGGAACTAATTTGCAGTCCCACAAGCAGTGTACGAGGGTTCCCTTTTCTCCACATCCTCGCCAACATTTGTTGTTGTTTGTGTTTTGGATGTTGGCCATCCTCACTGGTGTGAGGTGATATCTCATTGTGGTTTTAATCTGCATTTCTCTGATGATTAGCGATGTGGAGCATCTTTTCATGTGCCTGTTGGCCATCTGAATTTCTTCTTTGGAGAAGTGTCTATTCATGTCCTCTGCCCATTTCTTAAATAGATTATTTGCTTTTTGTTTGTTGAGGTGCGTGAGTTCTTTATATATTTTGGATGTCAACCACTTATCGGATACGTCATTTATGAATATATTCTCCCATACTGTAGGAAGTCTTTTTGTTCTACTGATGGTGTCCTTTGCTGTACAGAAGCTTTTCAGCTTGATATAGTCCCACTTGTTCATTTTTGCTTTTGTTTCCCTTGCTCGGGGAGATATGTTCATGAAGAAGTCGCTCATGTTTATGTCCAAGAGCTTTTTGCCTATATTTTTTTCTAAGAGTTTTATAGTTTCATGACTTACATTCAGGTCCTTGATCCACCTCGAGTTTACCTTTGTGTATGGGGTTAGACAGTAGTCCAATTTCATTCTCTTACATGTAGCTGTCCAGTTTTTCCAACACCAGCTGCTGAAGAGGCTGTCATCTCCCCAATGTATATCCAAGGCTCCCTTATCAAATATTAATTGACTGTATGTGTTTGGGTTGATGTTTGGATTTTCTATTCTATTCCAATGATCTGTGGGTCTGTTTTTGTGCCAATACCAAATTGTCTTGATTACTGTGGCTTTGTAGTAGAGCTTGAAGTCAGGGAGTGTAATTCCCCCTGTTTTATTCCTCCTTCTCAGGATGGCTTTGGCTATTCGGGGTCTTTTGTGGTTCCATATGAATTTTAGAATTATTTGTTCCAGTTCATTGAAGAAAGCTGTTGGTAGTTTGATAGGGATTCCGTTGAATCTGTAGATTGCTTTAGGTAGTATAGCCATTTTGACAATATTTATTCTTCCTAGCCAAGAGCATGGGATGCATTTCCATTTGTTAGTGTCCTCTTTAATTTCTCTTAGGAATGTCATGTAGTTTTCAGGGTACAGGTCTTTCACTTCCTTTGTTAAGTTTATTCCTAGGTATTTTATTCTTTTTGATGCAATTGTGAATGGAATTGTTTTTCTGATTTCTCTTTCTGTTAGTTCATCGTTAGTGTATATAGGAAAGCAACAGATTTCTGTGTGTTAATTTTGTATCCTGCAACTTTGCTGAATTCAGATATTAGTTCTAGTAGTTTTGGAGTGGAGTCTTTAGGGCTTTTTATGTACAATATCATGTCATCTGCAAATAGTGAGAATTTGACTTCTTCTTTACCAATCTGAATGCCTTGTATGTCTTTGTTTTGTCTGATTGCCGTGGCTAGGACCTCCAGTACTATGTTGAATAACAGTGGAGAGAGTGGGCATCCCTGTCTTGTTCCCGATCTTAGATAAAAAGCTTTCAGCTTCTTGCCATTAAGTATGATGTTAGCTGTGGGTTTGTCATATATGGCCTTTATGATGTTGAGGTACTTGCCCTCTATACCCATTTGGTTGAGAGTTTTAATCATGAATGGATGCTGAATTTTGTCAAATGCTTTTTCAGCATCTATAGAGATGATCATGTGGTTTTTGTTCTTCTTTTTATTGATGTGGTGGATGATGTTGATGGATTTTCGAATGTTGTACCATCCTTGCATCCCTGGGATGAATCCCACTTGATCATGGTGTATGATCCTCTTGATGTATTTTTGAATTCGGTTTGCTAATATTTTGTTGAGTATTTTTGCATCTACGTTCATCAGGGATATTGGTCTGTAATTTTCTTTTTTGGTGAGGTCTTTGCCTGGTTTTGGTATTAGAGTGATGCTGGCTTCATAGAATGAGTTTGGAAGTATTCCCTCCTCTTCTATTTTTTGGAAAACTTTAAGGAGAATGGGTGTTATTTCTTCTCTATATGTCTGGTAGAACTCAGAGGTGAATCCATCTGGCCGGGGGTTTTGTTCTTGGGTAGTTTTTTGATTACCGCTTCTATTTCGTTGCTGGTGATTGGTCTGTTTAGTTTTTCTGTTTCGTGTTTGGTCAGTCTTGGAAGGTTGTATTTTTCTAAAAAGTTGTCCCTTTCTTCTAGGTTTTCCACCTTGTTAGCATATAGATTCTCATAATATTCTCTTATAATTCTTTGTATTTCTGTGGGATCCGTTGTGATTTTTCCTTTCTTATTTCTGATTCTGTTTATGTGTGTAGATTCTCTTTTTCTCTTAATGAGTCTGGCTAGGGGTTTATCTATTTTGTTTATTTTTTCAAAGAACCAGCTCTTGGTTTCATTGATTTTTTCTATTGTTTTGTTCTTCTCAATTTTATTTATTTCTTCTCTGATCTTTATTATGTCCCTCCTTCTGGTGACTTTGGGTCTCATTTGTTGTTCTTTTTCCAATTTCAGTAATTGTGTCTTTAGACTATTCATTTGGGAATGTTTTTCTTTCTTTAGATAGGCCTGGATTGCAATATACTTTCCTCTTAGAACTGCCTTTGCTGCATCCCACAGAAGCTGTGGCTTTGTGTTGTTGTTGTCATTTGTCTCCACATACTCTTTGATTTCTGTTTTGATTTGGTCGTTGACCCATTGATTAATTAGGAGAATGTTGTTAAGTCTCCATGTATTTGTGAGCCTTTTTGTTTTCTTTCTAAAGCTTAATTCTAGTTTAATACCTTTATGATCCGAGAAGTTGGTTGGTATAATTTCAATATTTTCGATTTTACTGAGGTTCTTTTTGTGGCCTAGTATGTGGTCTATTCTGGAAAATGTTCCATGTGCACTTGAGAAGAATGTGTATTCCGTTGCTTTTGGGTGTAGAGTTCTGTAGATGTCTGTCAGGTCCATCTGTTCTAGTGTGTTGTTCAATAAGCCTCTGTCTTTACTTATTTTCTGTCTGGTTGATCTGTCCTCTGGAGTGAGTGGTGTGTTGAAGTCACCTAAGATGAATGCATTGCTGTCTATTTCCTCCTTTAATTCTGTTAGTATTTGTTTCACAAATGCCGGCGCCCCTGTGTTGGGTGCATATATATTTAAAATGGTTATATCTTCTTGTTGGATTGACCCCTTTATCATTATGTAATGTCCTTCTTTATCTCTTGCTACTTTCTTCGTTTTGAAGTCTATTTTGTCTGATACAAGTACTGCAACACCTGCTTTTTTCTCTTTGTTGTTTGCATGAAATATCTTTTTCCATCCCTTCACTTTTAGTCTGTATATCTTTGCGTTTGAGGTGAGTTTCTTGTAGGCAGCATATAGATGGGTCTTGCTTTTTTATCCATTCTGTTACTCTGTGTCTTTTGATTGGTGCATTCAGTCCATTTACGTTTAGGGTGATTATTGAAAGATATGTACTTATTGCCATTGCTGGCTTTAGATTCGTGGTTACCAAAGGTTCAAAGGTTGCTTCTTTACTATCTAACAATCTAACTTAACTTTCTTGTTAAGTTATTGTAAACACAGTCTGATGTTTCTTTATTTCTCTCCCTTCTTATTCCTCCTCCATTCTTTATATACTAGGTGTTTTATTCTTTGCCTTTGGTTAGTTTTGGGTGTTCTGCTTTCTTGCTATGATTTTATTTTCTCTGGTGACAGCTTTTTAGCCTTGGGAGTGCTTCCCTCTAGAGCAGTTCCTTTAAGATGTCCTGGAGAGGTGGTTTATGGGAGGCAAATTCTCGCAGCTTTTGCTTGTCTGAAAATTGTTTAATCCCTCCATCATATTTAAATGATAATCGTGCTGGATACAATATTGTTGGTTCAAGGCCCTTCTGTTTCATTGCGTTAAATATATCATGCCATTCTCTTCTAGCCTGTAAGGTTTCTGTTGAAGAGTCTGATGTTAGTCTGATGGGTTTTCCTTTGAAGGTGATCTTTTTTCTTTCTCTAGCTGCCTTTAATACTCTGTCCTTATCTTTGATCTTTGCCATTTTAATTATTATGTGTCTTGGTGTTGTCTTCCTGGGGTCCCTCGTGTGAGGAGATCTGTGGGCTTCCATGGACTGCGAGACTATTTCCTTCCCCAGCATGGGGAAGTTTTCAGCAATTATTTCTTCAAAGACACTTTCTATCCCTTTTTCTCTCTCTTCTTCCTCTGGTACTCCTATAATGCGAATGTTGTTCCTTTTGGATTGGTCACACAGTTCTCTTAATATTCTTTCATTCCTAGAGGTCCTTTTTTCTCTCTCTGCCTCAGCTGCTCTGTGTTCCTGTTCTCTGATTTCTATTGCATTAACAGTGTGTTGCATCTCGTCCAGTCTGCTGCTGAGCCCGTCGATGGCTTTGTCTCATTTCTGCATTATCTTTCCTGACTTCCCTTACTTCCTACCTTAGCTCTTGCATATTTCCCTGTAGATCCATCAGCATGGTTATGACTTTTATTCTGAATTCTTTTTCAGGAAGATGCTGCATTTCCATCTCTTCAGATTCCTTCTCAGAGGGGCTCTGAATCTTGGTGAGCTTTGTCTGTATTAACTTCCTCTGTCTTGTCATTCTGGCAGGAGTGGTCGCTGGCAGGTGCCACTTATGTCAGCTGGGCTCTGGAATGGATTCTCTAGCATGCTGTCGATGTCGCTGTTGCTCCACTAATTCGCAGCTGCTGCCGCGCCGTTTTTGTAGGTAGGAATGAATGGGACGCTATTGTTTTCTGTATAAAGTTCCCGCGTGCTTGCTCCCTTGTTTCTGTCACTAACGAAGGGGACCGAAGTTCCCCAGGACTTCCAGCCTGCAGGGCTGAGCCCGCCGGGCGCTGGTGTTCCCTCGCTGTGCCCCCTGCCTCTCCGAGACCGCTACAAATGGCGCACGCTTTTCTCTTGTCCCTGGGCGCTGGCTGCACTAGTGAAGGGGACCGACGTTCCCCAGGACTTCCAGCCTGCAGGGCTGAGTCCGCCGGGGCGCTGGTGTTCCCTCGCTGGGCCCCCTGCCTCTCTCAGACCGCTACAAATGGCGCGCGCTTTTCTCTTGTCCCTGGGCACTGGCTGCACGGTCCCGGCACCTTCCCGGCTCAAAACCTGCACCTTCTGCCTCTCCAATGTCTGATGCACCGCGCGATGTGTGTCAGCGCTCCTGGTGCTCTGGCGCAGACCACCGGGGCTGGTTATTTCACGGACCTGCTCTTCCACTCCTTCCCGGCTCCGACTCCTCGCCTCCCGCCGGTGCGCTGGGCTTGGTGAGTGTTCGGGTGCCGCCGGGTCGCGATTCTGTATCTTACCCGCCTTGCGGGGTGCTGAGTCCTCCCAGGTGTGGCTGCACGCTGTGCACTTTCCTGTGTGCTCTGATTTCTCTTTTAGGAATAGTTGTATTTACTGTGTTTTCATAGATTTATATGGTTTTGGGAGGAGATTTCTGCCGCCCTGCTCACACCGCCATCTTCCCGGAACTCCAAGCCACTGTTCTTTTTTTAGGACTCTAACAAGCCTACTTATTTTTGTGGAATACTGGCTTCTGATCTTAAGAGTTACAACTAACAATATATACTGAGCTGTTATTCTGCTTTACACCCTTTGTTTTGTGTTACCAGAATAAATATTCTGATTCTTAGGAATCATAAGAATCTTTCAAGGGCAATTTGCTCATGACAGATGCAATAAGCATACATTAGTTTTCTCTTAGCATTTGACTTCTTCCATTCCAAAACGCTTTGTTAGAGACATAGCAGAGTGGTGGTTCAAGATAGTGGCATAAGAAAATACTGACCTTCCTTCCTTCCAGAGACACAACAAATCTATACATACATATGTTAAAGATCCTCCTAAAAAAACCCCTGAAAACTACTTGAATGACCATTTCCACAACAACGGATAAAAGGGCCACATAGAAAAAGGTATGAGAGGTAGAGAAATCATCTTGCAAAAAAACCTTACCCCTGACACGGTGACCCCAGTCAGGAGGGATCTCTCAAATACAGAAATTCTTCCTGAGGAGTGAGGGGTTTGTACCCCACATCACCAACCATTAGGTCCTGCCCAAGAGACATGAGCACCCAAATTGCCTGGTTTTGAAAAACAGTGGGGCATATGTCTAGTAAAGCAATAGGACTATAGAGAACAGACGCTGTGCTCTTAAAGGGCTTGTGCACAGACTCACTTGTCACATGATCCAGCTTAGAAGCACTAGTTTGAAAAGTTCCCAGGCCATAAGTAAGGAGCTACATTTGCCATTCTTACAATGCCTGTCTGGTGTGACTCTCTCAAGGGATATAGACGCTGGTGGGCACTGTGTTTAGTATTTTCCCTCTACTCCGCTAGCAATGGGGGGTATGACCTGCTCCTGCAAGACACATAGATAAGTGGAACAGAAGAGAAATAAGAAATAAGTCCTCCAATACGTGGTCAATTAATTTACAACAAAGGAGGCAAGAATATACAATGGGGAAAGAACAGTCTCTTCAATACATGGTGCTGGGAAAACTGGACAGCCACATGCAAAAAAAAGAAACTAGCCATTATGGTACAATAAGTCCACTATCTTGCATCACACACACAAATTAACTCAAAATGGATTAAAGACTTGAATTTAAGAGTCTTTAAGCCAGAAACCATTAAAAGTTCTTGAAGAAAACATAGGTGGTAACCACCTTGATATTGGCTCTCATGGTATCTTTTTGGATCTGACTCCAGAAACAATGGCAAGAGAAGTAAAAATAAACAGATGGGACTACATCAAACTGAAAAACAAACAGAACATAAAAACCCCTCTGCACACTAAGAACTCATTAGCAAAATAAAAAGGCAATCTGCTGAATGGGAGAAGATATTTGCAAACCTTATATCAGATAATTAGGAACAACAAATGTTGGTGAGGATGTGGAGAAAGGGGAACCCTCCTGCACTGCTGGTGGGAATGTAAACTAGTTCAACCATTGTGGAAAGCAGTATGGAGGTTCCTCAAAAAACTCAAAATAGAAATGCCATTTGACCCAGGAATTGCACTCCTAGGAATTTATCCTAAGAGTGCAGTATCCCAGTTTCAAAAAGACATATGCACCCCTATGTTTATCGCAGCACTATTTACAATAGCCAAGAAATGGAAGCAACCTAAGTGTCCATCAGTAGATGAATGGATAAAGAAGATGTGATACATATACACAATGGGATAGTATTCAGCCACAAGAAAGCAAATCCTACCATTTGCAACAACATGCATAGAGCTAGAGGGTATTATTTATGCTCAATGAAATAAGCCAGGCGGAGAAAGACAAGTACCAAATGATTTCACTCATCTGTGGAGCATAAGAACAAAGCAAAAACTGAAGGAACAAACCAGCAGCAGACTCACAAAAACCCAAGAATGAACTAACAGTTGCCAAGGGGACTGGGGAGAGAGGGAGAAGGGAAATAAGGGGCATTATGATTAGCACGAATAATGTGTGTGTGGGGGTGCAGGGAAGGCAGTATAGCACAGAGAAGACAAGTAGTGACTCTATAGCATCTTACTATGCTGATGGACAGTGACTGTAATGGGGTATGTGGTGGGGACTTGGTAATGGGGGGAGTCTAGTAACCACAAGGTTGCTCATGTGATTGTATATTAATGATACCAAAAATTTTAAAAACCTTATATCAGATAAGGAGTTAATATCCAAAATATATAAAGGACTCATACAACTCAATAACAAAACCACAAGCAATCTGATTAAAAATTGAGAGGCTCTCAATAGATATTTTTTCAAAGAAGACATACATATGGACACAAGGCAAACAAAAAGATGCTCAATATCACTAATAATCAGGGAAAAGTAAATCAAAACTACAATAAGATATCACCTCACCTGTGTCAGAATGGCTGTTATCAAAGAGACAAAAAGTAACAAGTGTTGGTGAATATATACAGAAAAGGAAACCCTTGAGCACTGTTATTGGGAATGTAAATTGGTGCAGTCCCTGTGGAAAACAATACAGAGATCCAACAAAAATTAAAAAAAGAACTATCCGTATGATTCAGCAATTCCACTTCTGAGTACTTAATCCAAAGAAAATGAAAATACTAGTTCAAAAAGATATATAAACCCATATGTGCATTGCAGCATTATTTCCGATAGCCAATACATGGAAATAACTTCAATGTTCACAAATGGATAGGTAGATAAAGAAGATGTGGTACACGCATGCACACACACACACATACAGTGGAATACTATGCAGCTATAAAAATGATGAAATCTTGACATTTGCAGCAACATGGATGGACCTCAAGAATGTTATGCTAAGTGCAATAAGTCAGACAGAAAGACAAACACTGCATGATGTCACTATACATGGAATCTAAAAAAAAAACTCATAGATACAGAGATCAGATGAGGGGTTTCCAGACAGTAGGTGGTTTGGGGGTGGACAAAATGTGTGGAGGTAATCAAGAAGTACAAATAAATAAGTCATTGGGATGAAATGTACAGCATGGGGATCATAGTTAATCATTTTGTGTTGCAAATTTGAAAGTTGCTAAGAAAGTAGATCTTAAAAGTTCTCATAATGAGATAAGAATTCAACTTTGTATAGTCATAGATGATAAATAGACTTAATGTGGTGACTATTTGACAATGGGTTCCAAAGTTGAATCATTATGTTGTATACCTGAAACTAATATAATGTTGTATCTCAATATACTTCAATTTAAAAAGACAGAGCAGAGACCAAAGATGTACAGAAAGTGTATTTCCTGTTCTCTCAGTCCTGTATCATTGATTAGAGACAAATTACTTGGGTTCCACCTGTAAACAGCATAAAGATCTACCATGACAAAGCACAAGGTCTAAGAAAATGGTTACTCATCAAGGTTATCTGTGTCACACTGAGATACTGGGTAAAGAATAATTAATTTCTTGATTTGGGGATCTTTAGTAATATTCATATAAGCTTCCTTTTGGACAGGTTATGTTAATTCTAACACATATTTCCTAACTGCACACATTTCATTAAGCAGTGGGAAATATGAAATAACTACAAGGACACCTATGAGTATTTATAATCTCTAATTAAGGAAGACAAAAACCATACATATTTAAATTCTGATAACTACATACTATTCCATTGATTACACGAGGAAACATCATTACAGTAAAATTAAGACACATTCTTCTAAAACTGCATTTAAATGAGCATACATTTTTGTAATATCTATACCTTTTGTTTAAAATCATAAGATATTTATTGTAGAAAAAAACAGAAGTTAAAGAGTAAAATAAGACCCAAGATGAGACTGCTTGTGAGACCAAATTCTAACTTGAATTGGTATTTGGGCTTATTTTCTTTGCATTTTACAATATACATTTTCTTCTACACTCAAGTAGTGGCATTACTTACCAATACACCATATAACAAGCCTATTAGTGAGTAAATCTAGGTCCTAGAAGATGGATTCAATGCTCAAAACAAACGTAACTTAACGTGTTATCCCATGTGTAAATTGCAATAGTCATACCTTCCTTTCAGAGGATACCCCTAAGTACACTTCTTAAACATTTTTAGTATAGATAGCCCCTTAAGAACCTGTTGAAGTATATGGATTTACACCCTGATAAATACTATCTCTGCTGAACAAACTCTACCTTGTTTGCATACAATTGTGGTGGTTGGGTGTGGGGGTCTTTGAATTGGCTAAAAATCATTTAAGTCTATAGGGCCTCAAAATTAATGTGAAAAAGTGAAAAAATATCACATCCTCACAATTATAAAATCAGATGAATGTCAATGATAGAGCCTGTCAAATGTTCAAATTGCTCTGTCTAGCTGTACATCCCTCTTAGAATTCTCAAAACACTTAGGAAATTCTCGATTTTCTCCTACTTTACTTTCACAACCCTCACAGTTTCTGTGGCTCTGGAAATCAACACCAGAATGACTGAACAGATGTCCTCTCCCTGCCTTGTCCTAGTGAGCTCTTAATAATAAGCCATTTAACTCTTAAATGCACTTGACATTCATCTTTAAAGCATCCAGTCAGTTTATGGAAGAATCAATATTCTTGCTACTTGCATTAAGAATTGGCTTGAGCAGGGCTTTACCAAAACTGTTATCCTCACATTGATGATAGTCATGTTCTTTGTATTGTAAGAGGAAGGATTCCTTGATACAGAAAAGTATTATAATTTTCCAAATGTAGACAGATGCCTGAACATGGGTGTTAACTTGTCAACCAAATTTACATCAAATCCACTCTGCATGAACTGTATCCAAAGTCACAGTGAACACTTTAAAGAGCTTGTACAAGCTTATATTGTTTTCACTATAGTAACCACTTCCAATGAAGGTGAGTGAGATGATGCACAATACCTAAGTGAGCAATTTATGCATATTCAAGTTTTGGAAATAGGTGCATTGATTTTTTTCCTAAATATTGAAGTGACATTTTCAAAGTGGTTCACCTTTAAATTCTGAATTTCTACACTTAGTGTCATGCATTAATCAAATACGTAGTTCAAGAAATATTTTCCTGCCTTCAAAATTAAGGCAGGGAAAAAAAAGTTACACTGTAGACTAAACACATGTGCCCAACAATATATAGTTCTTAGTAATAAGAAAACAAAAGTGGAATGTGTGAATTACTTGGCAGGATTTTGCTTAAACACAAACACATGGACTCTCTCTGACAAAACTTAGCAAAACCAAATATGTCATGAGAAATTGCATGTTGATAACAGACTCTTGGGGTATGTCATCAGTGGACAATCATTAAAATACAGACTGAAAGAATGTATTGTTCAACCATCCACAGAAGATGCCATTCTTGTCAGGAACATTAGATTACAGGAAATAACACAAACAACAATATTTATACTATTCCTAATCCTTCAGTGTTTGTGAAATGATGTTGTATTCTGAAATAAATGAGAAAAGTTTCTCGATAAGCCATGTGCCAGTTTCTGGTAAGACTTTTACAATATTGACATAAGAATATGATTAGAAGATGAACATTAATAATGAAAGTTGTATGGAAATTTTGAATGAAATAAGCATACATATTTTTGCAACATTAAGACGTTTGGTATGGCCTGCCACTTGTTTTTAAAGGTAATGCTAACATTAAAGTTTCACTTATTGAATTTATTATCTGTGCAGCATTATCTATTATTAAAATGACAAGATAGAAAACATAGATATTGAGTATTCATATCTATCTGTTTATTTCTTGATTCCCACTAAAGTGAAAGCAAAGGAACAAAGAGTTATAAAATCCACAAGAATCTAGAGAAACAGAAAAAATGAGAGAAGTAAATACAGTTTTGGAAGATGGAAACTGGATGTACTAATGACAAAAGCCAGAACTGTTTATAAAGATTTAAACAAAATGCAATCTGTGTCTTGGAGCCCCAGAAAATTTTACTAATTGGAGTTTCTCTAAATGTAAGGGCAGAATTGGGTGTAACATCAAGAGGGATGATTAAACATTTGGATCAACAGGTTTGAGCCCTGCCTCTTTCCTAGCAAATCACTCAGCCAGATCCTGTGCCTCTACTACAGTAGTGGAGACAGGAAGTTCACTCTCTACAGAGGAGGGACCAGAAAGGAAACTAGACCCAAGGGCATGTGTGCCTTAGGTCAGAGGCAGAAGTCGAGCAGCACCTGCTGATGAATGGTGAGATCCCTGTCACTTACCCAGACATAGTTTCCATTCTCCAGGAAGGAAGTTGAAATACTCCCCTTTAGTGATGTGCTAGTCAGATCTTTTGGGATATCAGTTGAAGTTCTTGGCTCGTGCCAAATTAGCCTACCATGAAACCTACCTGTGGACAAGATTCACCCATGTACAAGAGCTTCCTGTCAGTCTTTCATGACTCTGTTTTAAGTGTGTGTGCTAGCTTGTGGTGACTAATTTTATGTGTCAACTTGACTGGACTAAGGGATGTCCAGATAGCTGGCAAAACATTTGTATTATTTCTGCACTTATCTGTAAGAAATCTCTAGACGAGATTAGCATTTGACTTGGGAGAGTGAATAAAGAAGACTACCCTCACCAAAGTGGGTGCACAGCACCCAGTCCACTGAGGGCCCACAGAGAACAAAAAGGCAGGGGAAGGGCACCTCTGCTCTCTGACAAGAAGAGTGGCACGCACTCTGGGTGGCCGAACAACACATTCGTTCAGTCTGTATTTTAGTGGTTGACCGTTAATGATGTTTTAAGAACCCCAAGACCAGGATTTACCCCATTGCATCCTACTCCATTCTTGGGTCTTTGGAACTTAGACTTACACCACCAGCTTTCCTGGCCCCCCAGCTTGCAGACAGCAGCAGATCATGGGATTTCTCAGCCTCCATAAGCATATGAACCAATGTCTCATAATAAATCTCATTATATATAACTCAATCTCCATCTCTGAATCTGTATCTATATACATACACCTTAGTGATTTATTTCTCTGGACAACCCTCATACATAGTCCTACGATTATTTGCTCTCAGATTCATTCCACACCGTTTCCCACTCTACTGGGTCCAACATTCTGATCCACACAGACTGCATTTTCCAGGTCCCTATGTTGGCCCACCAAGAGACAGCATAGGTGGGATTAAATACTTTATTCAAACAGATAATCCCTAATGCCCTTTCCAACCTTTAAATTCTAGTACTTAATGAATAATTCAAGATAAACATTATAAAATGTAGCAATTACAGATAAAAAGTTCATTTCATTTCAAAGCTATATTGCTTTAAATGTGTTTTCCCCGTAACTCAAAATTAAAAGAAATATTCCCAGTCAAGCATAAAATTCATTTCATAGGGAATAAAGTGATATGCAGTCCCTTAATTGCATTATTAGATATTCCACTGTGTAACTAATCCCCTGAACTAATTCCTTCCCTTTTAAATACTTAAAGTATTTTGATGTTGCTGATTGGACTTTGACTAAAACCCTATGAAGGAATAGGCAAGGATCACCAGAAACCAAGAAAAGTTGCAAACATGAAAGACAATGACAAAAAGAAATTTAAGAGGAAACAGGGATAATAAACAAAAGAATATTTCAAATAAAGTATAATTTATATCTATTAGATCAGTAAAACAGATTGTATGTATAAAATAATACTGAAGAGCTCCATACAAAGGGATTAAAAAAAAAGCCCAAGAAATTGTCTTTGTCAATTCATAGTCTGACTCTAGGAGAAGTTAATGGAAGGCTTATAAGGTTTAAGTTGAGGAAATCATTGCAAAATGTTGAACAAGAAGACAAGATATAAAATATAAAAGAGAGAAGATACCAATATTATATGATCAAATTAGTGGGTAGAACATCTAACAGGAATTCCAGGAGGAAAGAAAAGGAAAACTTGAAGAAGAAAGTAATTAAATTAGACAAGAAAATGCCCAAGAATATTACTGCAGAAGTCTCCACTTTATAAGAATCCACATATTACCCAGTAAAATCAATGAAAGAAATTTCACACCAAAATAAATTATCCTGAGCATTTAGAAAACTATGAATGAAGAGATGGTTCTGTAAGTTTCTAAAGAGGCCAAGCAGGTCCTTTGCATTGAATTAAGAGTCAGAATGTTCCTGGACTTTGCAATAGCAATGGTGGAAGCTAAAAGGCAAAAAAGGGCAAAGCCTTCAAATTTCTTAGGGAAAATAGAAACCAATTGAAAAATTCTGTATCTGGCAAAATTATTTAGGAAATGTGTAGATATAAGAATACTTTTGTGAGATGTCCAAGGTCTCAAAATGTGACTTCCCATGTACGTACAGGAAGCTACTGGAGGATGGATGTTTTCCTGCAAAATAAAGAAGTGAATGTAGCAAGAGGAAGGGACCAAGTGAATCAGAACAGAGGAGCAGAGAGGAGAATTTATGTGGGGAATTTCCAGGCTGGTGGAAGAGGGAAGTCCCAATATGACAGTGGAGACAGGAACAGTGGGCAGTCTATCCCAGTCTAGTGTGAAACAGAGGGCAGCAGAGCGTGGGTCTTCATGAAGGTTAGCAAAAGGAAAATGAAAGCATTAATGGATACAAATGTATTGAATTTTACTGAGTTGTACATACAGCTAGCTCATATAGAGTTTGGGGATATTAAGTGTTGATACACAGAAATAAAACAAAATGTTAATTTTTTAAAAAGAAGAGGTGCTCTTTATTTGGGTCCTGAACCAAGAGTCAAAAGTTGTAAGTTTTATAAATTGGACAGAAAGCTTTGAAAATTAATGACACTGTACCTTTTATACTGATATTTTACTACCATGGTAATATATGCTATAACATTGTATAATATAAATATATATTTGCATATATATTTATACATACAGCATATGTAATATACACTATACCATATATATGAAATATATAAAAGTATACCATATAACATATTACTATAGAATAATAGTACTTTGACTCAGCAAGTATTTATTCATTTTTACAACACTGAGTTATTTAGAGATAGCATAGGTGGGATTAAATACTTTATTCAAATATATAATCTCTAATGCCTTTTCCAACCTTTAAATTCTATGACTCAATGAATAATTCAAAAAATAAACATTATAAAATATAGAAATTTCATGTAAAAAGTTCATTTCATTTTAAAGTGATATTGCTTTAAATGTGTTTTCCCCATAACTCAAAATTAAAGAAATATTTCCAGTCAAGCATAAAACTCATTTCATAGGGGAAAAATGTTTTTCAATAATATGTTACAATGGATAGTTTATGGTAACATTTATGCATATTCAGATGCAATAATTAGATTTATGCTTATAGTTTCTAAAAATGAATGTAGTAAATTTCACATCAACTGTAGTGAATTACGAAGGCTTCTGTGATGGAATAGTGTCCATTAATTGTAAGTTATTAATGACAGCTATTTGCAAAATCCCAATACTTTCTATTTTTGGAGAAAAAGAAATGTGACTATTTCATTTCTTTCCTATACAGGTACGCTCTTATTCTCATTTACATCTTCTATTTGTTACTACCTTTTTTCCTGTGATTATCGTCATAGACTTGTAAGTACAAATTTGGTGTTTTTAAAACTCTACCACAACACTTTGATATGAACATAGATTAAAACTTACTAATTTTCAATGCCAACCTCTCTGAGATAGAATACACATTATTTTTGCACTCACAACATCATGTGATCATGGTCGTATGACGTCCCTCATTCTACATGATATTAATACAATGTTTTTGCATATAATTTAATTATTTTCAAAATACTCTTCGTTACACACAGGAAGACTCAAAACACCATATTTCCAGTGGATCAGGTAACATAAATGGTCAACTTCCTTAATATCCACATGGGAGAGTATTTTATCAGAATTTAGTGCCGATTGCCAATCGTTGAAAAGATACCTACTCTAGTAGTTTTGTTTTGTCTTTGCTTTATGTGAGGTAAAATTTAAGGCACAATATTTATAATGCTATCTGATTATCTAACTTAAAATAATTTTAACAAGCTCTTAGGAGATAGAATAGTTGTCTAAATTTAGTATTTTATTAATCAACTATCACCCTTATTTAGGTAACAACTATTTTCATCTCCCAGTATCTGCATAACATCTTTGCTTCTTCATTTTCCAGCTAATTTAGAAAGAATACCTATATATAGTAAGATCAGTAGATCTAGATCCTTATGACTGACTTACTATGGGTCCTATCCACAAGTCTACAGAATAGCAATGGTTAAGATTGCTTAGCATATTTGTTGCATGGCTTAGGGAGAAAAGGATTCAGGTCAATTTCTGTTTATAATAATAGTATTTCAGATATTAGGTGCCCAGCATTGAATAAAATAGCACTTAGTGAGTCAGATCTCTGCAGATTAACTGGATCCTTGAGGATAATCAACTTCTTATTAAATGTATGAGTGGTTACAGTGTTGTGATGGGAAAGCAGTGGCTGGGTGGGAGGGTACTTGTTAATCATGGATTCTCAATGAAAATATTTCTGTCTGTATCAAGCATAGACTGATACATTTTGTGATACTTGAGGCATATTGGGGATCACATAACATCATAAAATATCACTACCAGATTCTGTTTACTAGGTATTCTTATTTTCATCTTGCCCTAGTGATCATTGCTGGTATATACAGCCAATTAAATTATTGAATGTACAAGGCAGACCCTATACTCATTAAAAATAGATTGATGCCTTAAAGTAATAGATTTCAATAAAGGCTCTGTGGTTAAAGTAAATTTTTAAAAAGATAATCCTGTGGTACCTATTTTAGTATGATATTTTACAGATAAAAGGTAATGGCTATTTTCTGTTAGGGAAATGTTCCACTTGTCCTTTTACAAAGTAAGACAAATATTTGCATTTAAAAAATCCAAAGCAAGCACTAACACTTGTAAAAATTCTTGAGAGAGTAAAACAGAGTAAGTTAAAAAGCATGCATACCTACCTAAAACTTGACTAATATTACTGACCTATGGAGCATCAGATGAGATAAAGAAATGAGAAAGAGTACTTTAGCCAAGTTATGGAGAGTTTAGTTATTTTAATTTCTTTCAAATGGCTATTAATTGAACATGTGCAGATATTTGCATAATGTGAAAACAGAGTATATGAGTATTGTTTGAAGAAAATAACAGAAGGAACAGCTGCCATTAAAAAAAAGTCCCTGCTTTTTAATATTACACACTTAATTAGATAATTTTTCATTCAATGATTATTGTATTATCTGATCTTAACTCAAACAAAAGACAGAGTATTATGGAATGACTGGTAATTTATAGCATCCATTTGAATTCAGATATAGTGCATGGGGAAGGATCAGTGATATTGCCTGGGGAATTTGAACTTATTTTATGAATACTTTGAACCCAAAAGAGGAAAAAAGAGGTAGATAAGTGGCATGATAACTTGTCACAGAAAATATAATTTCTGAAACCACAGGAAGCATACATATGCAATATCAAGTTAAGGACTTATAGTGTATTTACTAAAAGGAAGTAATACTCAGTATAAATATCTTGTTTAAACACTGATGCCAGCAGATAGGATTTTCAATTTGTTAATAAAATTTGCTCATACAATACTACTCATACATTAGAGAATTGTGAGGTTAATATAAACACAATAGCTATACTCAGTAAAAAATGCATTTTAGAGGGTGGGTAGGTGGACAAGAAAAGGGGCTGATGAAGTTCATGTTCAAGAGCTGTATCTTATAAGAGGGATAGCGCATCTAAGATTCATGGTCTACTGAAAGCTAGCAAAAGGAAGTGTACGATTTACAATTCTAGAGACTGCTCATCTCTTAAATGCCCTTTTATATAGAAAGTTAAGGAAATAAAAGCAGTTGAGTGCCAAGGAATAAG
Source organism: Smutsia gigantea (assembly GCA_032199065.1). Taxonomy (NCBI): domain Eukaryota; kingdom Metazoa; phylum Chordata; class Mammalia; order Pholidota; family Manidae; genus Smutsia; species Smutsia gigantea. Next base: position 144,202 of record JAVSCE010019800.1, on the reverse strand, counting down.
GCAGAAGTGAGAGGTCAAATCTGAAAGGAAAGAAAATGGAAAACACGACTCCTAGGAGCTGAAGCAGCTGAAATGGAAGGTGGATCAGAGTAATTTATGCAACTGTCAGCACTAAAATAAATAAAGAAAAGAAAAGGTAGCACAAAGGTGAATATAGTGAGAAGAGAAAAATAAATTTAGAATATATAAACCTTAAATATCAAGTATGTGATAATGAGTTCTAATGAAATTAATTGTAGGTTTAGGAGATGGAGTTGTGTGTGTATACTTATATATACAAACATACTAATAAAAATGTAAGTTGTAACTGTATATACATAATATATATTTATTTGCATATACTTATATATACATATCTATACACATACAAGTACATATACATATATTCACAAAAGTTTAGGTGACAATGATATGTATATATATATATATATATGAATATTTATGCATATGTTAGCATATACATATATACATAAGTGTGTGTATATATGTGTATGTGTATACACACACCATTCAAAATAAAACTAACATTTGATATTAAAATCGAATGTTTTCCCTCATTCTGTTTTCAATTTTCCCAGCCTTCTTACCCAGCTCTATTTTTTCATAGCAACTATCACTTTCTAATTCACTGTATAATTTACTTATGTTTTTATTTTATTTTCTATAACCCGCTATCATAGAACCTCTATGTGATTGAAGATTTTGGGGCTTTTATAATTTATATATCCCTAGCATCTTGAATGGTATGTGGTATTCCATAGTGTATGCTTTTGTTAATGAATTATTTAACGACTGACAAGCATTTGCCAAAGTTATATAGTAGAAATGGAATGCAAGCCTCATGTTAGTAGTTAAACTAGATTAATGGTTCAAAATGTCTATAGGACTATAGGCTCATGCTGTGATAAGAATTTCCCCTAACCAAGGAGAAATGAAAAAGACATGGGAAATGTAATGAGTTTTCCATAAACAAATGTTTATGTATTTACTAAATACAGTTTAAAAATCCATTTTATTATAACATTAAGTTCTTTTTGTTCTTTATAGAATAAAATGCTTGTTCTATTGGGAAATGTTAGTTATCATGAGGAAATGATGGCACTTGGTTACAGAAATAAAACTGTTCCAACAAAATGCTTGGCAATCATGTATCCATCAACTTTTTAAATTCTATTGATTTGTACAAAGATGTCATTGGGACCTATGTAGTTCAAAAGTAATCTCCATAGCTTCAAAAAGGACTGTTTAAGGAAATGGCACTGGATGCCTTTCAGCATTGAGGCCTCTGAAGAGCTTTGCTGTGCAACTACAAGGATCTTTAATTTTAACTTTTTCCAACCTGCACACAGACCAATGAATACATTGGAGACTCATGGCACAAGGGACTTGAAAACAATCCCTGCCCATGTGAAAAATAAGCTACTAACTACGACTGCAAACTAAACACCCACCCATCCCACTGTAAAGGTAAAAATTTAACAGGCTAAAAGGGCATAAGCAAAATCTTTGACCAACGAGTGGACTAAGATGACAAGAGATGACCACTAGGTAACCCGGTTAAGAGATAAAGACAAATGTGAGAAAAACTGGAGGAAGAACATCAGAAGCTGCAGATTGCAGGGGAAATACACCCTTCGAAATGTGTTTATCCAAGTCATTAAATAAATAAATAAGCAAGCAAAGAATAACAGCAATTACATCAGGGACGTGAACAACATCCGTAGTAGCTAAATATATTTTCTATAATGTCCAGTTTTCAACAAAAAATTTACAAGACACCCAAACAGAAAAGTGTTACCATACACAAGGAAAGAAAAAGTAGATTAAAAAAAACTGCTTTTGAAGGGGTCAAGAGAGAGGCATTATATTACAGAGAATGTTTAAAGAATGAGAGCAAACCATTCTTAAATAAGTAAACAAAGATATGATGACAATATCTCCCCAAATACAAAATATAAATAAAAACATTGAAATTACAAAAAAACAACTAAATGGTAATCCTAAGGTTAGAAATCACATTAAATAATTTGGAAAAGTCACTAAAGGGGGGCTCTACAGCAGATTTGACAGAATCAGTGAACGTGAAAATATAAGAAGAGATTATCCAATCTGAAGACCAGAGAGAAGAGAGTAACAAGGAAAAGTGAAGTCTTAGAGAATGTACACAAGCTTATGCACAACAGAATGACCAAGTGGAAAGGAGAAAAAATTCAGAGTATCAGTTGCTGAAAACTTGCCAAACTTGATGAAAAACACCAATCTACACATGCATAAAACTCCCTAAACTCCAAAGAGGATGAATGCAAAGATACACACAGACAAACATAGTCCAAACAAAGAGGAAATCTTAAGATCAGCAAGAGAAAAATGACTTCTTATATACAAAGGAACCTCACTAAGCCTAATAGTTACTTCTCCTCAGAAATAATGAAGACCAGAAGATGGTGGGGTGACATATTTCAAATGCTAAATATAAAAATAAAAGTAAAAATTTCAACTTATAATCTCATATCTAGCAAAGCTATCTTTCAAGATTTTCTTCTCTCAGCTTCTTCAAAATATATGAACATATAAAGTAAGAATTCTAACAATGTGTCATTGGGTTTATAAGGGACATAATATGTGGGATAATAATAGCACAAAAAAAGGAGGGGGATGGTGGAGCTATAAGTAAAGGGTCTATATTTCACTGGAACTAAATCTGTATAAATCTGAAGTAAATTCTGATTGGTTAAGATGTATAACATAAGTTCTAGTGCAACCAATTAAACAAATAAATAAATATTGAAAGATCATACACTATAACAAAGAGATCCATTCTCCACAACACAAAACAATTTTTGATATGTATGCACTTAGCAACAGAGCATCAAATTACATGAGGCAAAAACTTTAAGGAAAAATACATAAACCTACTACTAGTTGAAGACATTAACATCTTTCTATCAGTAATTGACAGATCCAGCAACAGAAAATTAGTTAAGGGCATAGTTGAACTGAATAGCACCATCAGTCAAAAGGATAGTGACATCTACAGACTACTTTATCCAATGACAGCAGAATACATATCCTTCTCAAATTCATAGGGAATATTCACCAAGACAGAACACATGCTGTGCCATAAAACACACCTTACAAGTTTAAAACAATAAAAATTATGCAAAGTATGTTCTCAGAGCACAATGGAAAGAAACTAGAAATGAATATCAAACATAGCTGAAAAACCCAAAAATACCTGAAGAGTAAACAAGACACTTCTAAATACTGCATGGGTCAAGAAAGAAGTCTCAAGAGAAATTAAAAATAGTTTTATCTAAATAAAAATGAAAATGTAACATCAAAATTTGTCAGATGTAGCAAAAACAGTGCTTAGTGGGAAGTTTATATCAGTCACTGAATGCATAAATTAGACAAGGAGAAAGATCTAAAGTAGTCTTCGCTTCAACTTAGGACACTAAAAAAAAAAGAGCAAATTAATTCCAAAATAAACAAAAGAAGAGAAACAATAAAAATTAGAGCAGATCAATTAAACTGAAAACAGGAAATCAGTAGATAAATTTAATGAAACTAATATCTGGTTCTTTGAAAAGGTCAATAAAATCAATAAGCCAGGTTAACCAAGACAAAAAGGAAAGCCTCAAATTATTAATATCAGAAATGAAAGAGAGACCATCACTATGGATCCCCTGATATTAAAAGGATAATAAAGGAATATTAGGAAGAACTCTCTGCCCACAAGTTTGATCATCTAGATGAATTGGACCATTTCCTTTAAAGGAAAAACTCCCAAAACTCACACAAGGAGTACCAGATTGTCTTAATAGCTCTATCACTATTAAAGAAATTGAATCAAGAATTAGTTACCTCACAAAATAGAATGCACCAAACCCAGATGGGTTCATTGGTGAATTCTACCAAACACTCAAGGAAGAAATTATGTCCATTTTCTACAATCTCTTCCAGAAAGTAGAAGAAGAGAGAATACTTTTAACTCATTCGTAATACCAAAACCAAAGATACTACAAAATAGGAAAACCACAGACCAATATCTCTCATTAATATAGATGCAAAAATCCTCAGCTAGATATTAACAAACTGATTCCAAGAATATATAAAAAGAATTATATACCACAATTAAATGGGATAGATATGCAAGGCTGGTTCAACATTTGAAAATTAGTCAATATAATCCATCAAATCAATACTTTAAGGAATAAAAAATAATATAATATCAATAGATGACCCTTGAACACATTATTTAAGTGAAAGAATCTAATCACAAAAGATTTCATATTGTATGATTCCATTTATATTAAATGTTCAGAATAGTCAAATCTATAAAGACAGAAAGTATATTAGTGGTTCCAAAGACTAGAAGAGAGGGTGGAATGGGAAATTACTGTTAATGTGTATGTAGTTTCTTTTAGAGGAAATGAAATGTTCTAATATTAGACTGTGGTGATGTTTGCCTAGCCTTGTGAGTACATTAAAAATGAATTTTATACTTGAAATAAAGGAATTATGCAGTGTGTGAGTTATATCTTAATCACAAACTCCTAACAAATGGTTATCAGAGAGTTGTATATTTTTTCATTTTTAGAAGAACCTTCTTTTGATTTTATGTTATATTCCATTTGTCCTGTTTTTGTCAGTTTTTTCAAATTAGTTTTATTAAAATTCCCCTTCCACATATTTTATTTTACTACTCTTTTTCTACATACTTAGACTTAATACTTATGAGTAAGCTTTTCACTGAAGTATGTTCATCCATTTTAGGTTTTCATTTGTCCTTAAAAAAATATACAATCCTTTGAGTGGGGTTTTGTCTAGATACCATCATATTTCATCTGACTTGTCTCATTGATTCTTTGGATAATTTTAACTTTGCTCTTAATTTTGATTCAGTAGTTGTTTAGAAAGCTATGTTTTCATTTAATTTTTAAGTGGATAGGTTTTTAAAAATTACAGTCATTTTCAATTTTCAACTATACTCTGAAAATATTGTGATCTATGCTGGGCACTTTTCCAATCTAACAAATTATCCTTTTTAGTCAAATATATTAACACTTTTTATAAACAATCCATGTGAATCATATTTTGTAATGAAATCACATTTAAAAACCAATTTTGAGAAAAGCACTTTGGGTCAATCTTGAAAAAAAAACTTATCAGAGATTACTTTTGTCATGAAAAGAACTAAAAAAGAATAAAAGTGTAGAACTGAAAATATATTCTGTTGATAATTCACACTGAGGCTACTCTATCCTGACTCAGAAAGAGAGGGATATCTCTGCTCTGTAAATGGCAGATCTGCATCTTGCACCTGACATGTGGGAAGTTGGGAGAGAAAGTGCCATCTATTGCCCTGCGGTATTCGCCCCAGGAACATAGCCACCAACTGAGATCTAAAAATGGTTCAGAGAAGAGTGTCATGTTCTTCTATCAATTGTTAGACCTCCAGGTATCTAACGATAATCCGTCTCCTGAGTCCAGCTGAACACGCTCTGCTTTATGCAGTGTTTCAGACTCGTTATGAGTATAAAATTGGGCAGGTTTTAATGCAGGCACATAGAAAAATAGCTGGTACTTGCAGTTATTTTTATATCAATTTTAATTAGAAAACCAAAATAAGCATGTTTGACCAAGTTTTGTGTCCTTCAAAAGAGTCCTGTTTGCAAGGTTTTTCAAAGTTTTATGTGAGTTTTCTATTATATGCCAACCAAGGAAATCGAAGATTATTTAATTGTTTATATCTTTTTATATATTTAGTATCATTTGTTTTCTATTTATAATATTTTTTGATATAAAGCTGTGGGAAAAGTTCCTACTCAATTTTCAGTAAGATTCTGGCTTGTCAGAAAAAGAGAGAGACTTAGATTTCAATACTGCATAAAACGTCTCCCTTTAGCAAATGCTTATAAATGTGTGGATGATTGTGGGTGTGATAATGTCTTAACTAGAGCAGGGCTACCAGTATTCACAGAAAAGAACATATCCAACTTAACTAAGGCAAGGGATGGTTTTTGTTGTTTGACAAAAATAGAATGTCAGAGAAATAAGTTAGGGTTTGCCTAATATTTCACTGACTGGATAAAACAGATGTCAAAATAGGATACAGTGATATTCACATGTCTATGTTAAATTTTTGCAAGTGTGAAAAGTTAAGTAGACAAATCCAAATTATGGAAATACATTATTTCCTCATTCTAAGAGCTTTAAGGACCATTTATTCTGTTTTTTCCTTATTCTGTGTTCCATACTATCTTGGGAAACGTCATTTTCCAGCCTATAGGTATTTTATAATATTGCAAGGTAACTGAGTAAAAGAAGGGTAACTCACTACTTAGTGGATGGAGCCACATCTAAAATTTGAACTTAAACACAGATTATTTTTAGAGATGTCTAGCATATGTGTGAGATGAATGAATTGAATTCTGAAAGATGTGAATGGGCTAATTTTCTTAGGAAAAAAATATGGCACATCTCAATGCCAAACAACAGAAAACATGAAAAATGACAGTCATAGGAAGTTAAAGTCAATATTTAAATTAAAAAAATTTTTAATTTAAAGTGATTTTTAATTTAAGATGCTTGTTTATGTGTTAACATTTGAAATTATTTAATATAATAGAAATTGTTTAAAGGAAGATTCCCTTGCAACATCTTCAACTCTAATTTTAAAGATTAAAATCCTGAAATCCAGTTACATTGAGCAACACATAAATGGCAGTGACAGAGTTAGCTTTGGAATTAAGGGACTGATTTGCAAGTATGGGAACTTTTGAGACCCACTCATCATGTTCTGATTAAGGGAGTATGTTGTAAGTATTATTTTTAAGTATTGATTAATTAAGGGAATATTCCTCATCTTAATGTAGAAATTTCTAAGGTATGTTATGATACTTACTCTTCTAATAATTAGAAAAATTTTACATATAAAAGGTGTTTTGAAAATATCTAGTATTTTGAATAAAAATTCAGATGTATTCTATTTAAATGAAAAAGGTTAAAATTGCATTAACATGAATGGAGAGTTTTCATGTATGCAATACTATTGTTATTCTAGTTATTCATTATAACAGGTGAAAGAATATTTTATTACTACTTTATGATTAATAATAATTATTAATATATTGTTAATCTAGTTATTCATTATAATAACAGGTCATAGAAAGTGAAGAAACATATTGCTTTCCATGTTATATGCAAATGCATATCAGATCTATGGTACCTTTCACTTATTAAACATATCAGTTATTTTTTAGAGGAAATAAATGAGACCTCCATCACTTGACAGGTGAAAGAAAGAAAGAAAGAAACAAGGGAGAAGAGAAATAGGGGAAATTGAAACAGTGATTCATATAAATTAGCTACAAGTGATACATGATCACTTCATTCAAAATTTTAGGCAGTTGGGAAACAAAATGAAAAATAAGGCAAACAAAAACCAACAGACAAACAGATATAACATGTTATAGAGAAGTCCAAAAATCCTGCAGGACTTCAGACTCCTATCTTTTAATAACAGAACACAATGAACTTTACTGATAAACATTTTAAGGTTCAATTTTTAACTCCAAGATTTTTAATGTACAAATAAGATTCTGTTAATAAGGACATTCAAAATAAATATAATATTCAAAAGTTTAGAAAACAAAATACTTATTTGCTTTTCTTTAAAGAATTGTTTGAAAACTGTGTTGATCATTGTGAAAACTGGACTGTTTCAAGAACTGAATCAAAATTAGTAACTCAAGAGACAATGGGTCAGGAATATATGAGTACCAACAATTCAACATAGAGTTACTAAACTATTTTTTCTTATGGTAATAAACCTTAACACGCAATATAATTTTTAGAAAAGGTGATTTGCAAATTAAGAAAATACAAAAACATTTATGTGTATTTTGTGATAATTTATGATTACAGATACTATGATATTCTTCAATTAAAAAAAGGTTTTCTAAGAAAACACTATAATGTGCATGAGAAGAGGAAGAAAATAGAGTCTTTACATAGTGATATATTTTACACACCATTCATACAAAAAGTACTGGAAGTAGGTATGTGTAATGGTATTTCTTCATAGAATTATAAAGCAAGGTCATTTTCTTTTTTATACTTTTTATATTTTCATAATCTTTCACAAATATTTTACTTCAATAAAATATCCAGTAGAAGAAATTTTTAAAAATAGAAACAATAAAAATGGTCTAGTATTAGGCTCTTGAATATCTAGAATGAAAGGTTGAAAATTATGCATTTTATTTCAGAGTATGCAGAGAGTGATTCTACATTCTTGAAAAGGAGGATTACAGGGATGTGACTTAAGAAGAAAAATCTGTCTACAGTATTAGAAAGTATAGTTTTGAACCATGGAAAATATTTAAGACAATGTTAACAATCCAGATAAAATTTATCAAAGGCTCAAAATGGGGCAGCAGTGATAGAAATGAGAAGTTGAAACTGAAAGAGGGTAAAGAAGTAGAGTGTCAGAAATTGTTATTCATTTATGTAAAGGTTACAGGGTGAGTGAAGGGTCAAACCTGACTTCAAGGTTTTTATTCTAGTGACAGAAAGGATAGCAATGTTATTAACAAAGATCAGGAATGAAGAAGAGTAGGCATGAAGATGAAGGGAGAGAGAAAATACTTAAAATACAACTGTTCAAGCTGTCACTAGATCTATCTTACCGCTGAATAAAATGAAATCTGAAGACTGTTAATATAGATTAAATGAATATTTTAAAAATTGTTTTGACAGTTTTGGGGGAAAGTAGAAATAATTACTGAGGCTTGTGACAGGTTCCAGGAATCTGAAATTCTAAGAATATGTTTCATAACCGAATTGAACTATCTATCATGTTTCCTACTGTGTTGTGTAAAAAAAAATCCCAAAAGATCACATTTTCTTTTTCTCTCACTAGGAGCAGAAGGTAGAGCTAAGAGTGTGGTGTGTGCTCACAAGTAGAGTAGCTACAAAATGCTTCTCTAGGGAGGAAACGCTTTAGGAATTTAGTGCCAGCTGTGTTATTATATGCCTTAGTTATAAACTCATCATTTCAAACCTAAGGGAAAAAAAAGCCACCCATATGAAAAACTCATAAATTAAATTATGAAATAATTAAACTTTTCTACACATTCTGGCATGTCAAAGACAATGCCAGCAGCGTCGCCAGAGCCACCATCAGCATCATCGTTGCCAAACAGCTCTCGTTACGGACACGCATACCTTTCATTCCCCAAGTATTCAGCAAAAAGTTGGCTTTGACCTCATGATGTGTACCCGCAGAGTCTTACACAAATAAAATTACAAGCCTTATTGTTTTTGAAAAAGGATAATAATTCAAATATTGGGGTATTTGGTGAGAGCTAAGCATATGATGAGAAACAATCTTGAAAAAAATAACCAGGGAGAAACTCTGGTTAAATTCTGTAATAAACCTGGGGATGAGTCTAGGAAGAGGACTAATTCTAGAGACAAGTACAGATGTCTAGTGCCCAGCAGCACTGCTAAGAGTTGATGTCTAATTAATACCTGTAATGAGAGTTAATTGTGAAACTGTACTAAAAATTAATCGAGGATATATAACACTTACTTTAAAATAAGAAAGGCCCAAATTTCTTCATAGGATTCAAACACATTCTTTTACTCTGTATATAACTAAAGCATTGTTCAAAAGGAATTGATGGTCATACAATGTGACCAGGTGTCTAAGTGAGTTGAAGAGAGGAGTAATTTATATTCTCTTTAATCTTGGATTTTGGTGCATATTATTTACTCTGAAGCTTTTATAAACAATTTAATGTTGCATATGTGAACACGTTCTTTTAATTAGTGAATTCCTTCAGTATTAGAGGTGGGCTGCTGAATGGAAATTTTATTATGATTCTTCTTCCCTTAACAAGACATTTAAAATATATGAAATTTGGCAAATCATTTAAAGCCTATTTTCACTGGTAAGAAAGTAAAGTTACACTTGAATGTCTAGGAAGTTTCAATTACTGCTTCAAATACTGAACTCTGGCACTGAGAATGATTCCATGTTTTACTCCTATAATTCCAATAACTAATACAAAGTCCAAGCTAGGTATTCACAAGAGTTGATATTGGATAAATGTATGTTATAAAATATTTCATTTATAACTTTGTATTTCTTCTCCTGAGAGAATTCACTGCATATTCATTTTTGACTCCCTTCTCTAGTTTTATAACAATTAGAATACAGAAGGTACATTTTAAGAAATGATGATTCATTAGTAGCTGTCTCCCAATATCTCTCTTTATCTCTACTTTGGGAAGAACATCACCTATTTAAATTAATGTGCCATGTTGCTCTTATTGCAAAATCAATATATTTATGGTACAGTTCTGCTGACAGTCCTACATGCATATATTTCACAGATTTTTCCAAAGTTTTATATATGTTGAAAATTATGTAATCAGAGTAACTTTCTAGAATTTCTCTGAAACTAAACATTTTCATGGAAGTACCTGAAAAACAGAAACAAAATAAAACCCAGCTGATAACCAAAAGCAAAATGAAACAAAAAATAAACAAAACAAAATTAGATGCAATCTATATAATAAAATTATTAAAATTTATACTGGGGAGTGAATAAGCATCTCTGAGCTTGCTTTATTTATATACTAGCATTAAACAAATATGTACATACAGATAATGATAATAAGAGTTGATTATATAACTGTGAAAGAAGTGTAAAGAACAAAAGCATAAATGATGGAATTATGAACTCATTGCAACAGATTAGACAGATGACAGGTGATTGAGAGATTAAATACAGATACAGATATTTAGGTTTGTGTGTGTGCAACCTACATACATACATTAGTATTCATACACATATTTCCTGTCCACTGACAAGATATCCAAGTAGCAATGAACACAACTAGTGCTGAAAATTTTTTTTTTTCTAAACATCATTTCCCACTTCAAAACCAAACAAAACAGAAAAACTGAGGTTGAGTCCAGGGCTGGGGCAAAGAAAATGCAAGATGGGCCTAAAACATCTTGGGGTGCCAGAAAGTAAGAAAGTTCTCCTAAAAGGATGGAGGCATGACAAAAAGACAGAAAGATAGAAGAGTCTATCTAAAGTGGAACCTAAAGGCCAAACCAATTAAACGATAAAATAATGATAGTGTTGGATATTCATGCATTGAACTAAATATTCATGAGTCCATACTGATACAGATAAATACTTAATGAAAAAATAATGGGGGACAAGGCAATCTAACTAAAAAATGTAAAAGGAAAAAAGGAAAGAGCAAGCCAACTTTAGGCAAACATCATAGTAAAAAAAGTTGCAGACGAGTGTCACCTAGAGTTGTTAAAATAAGTAGGTGGAATGAGGAGAGATTCAAGATGGTGGCGTTAGAGGTGAGAATAGTATATGAAGTGAGTTAAATTAGACTGTTAGATAGTAAGGGAATTGCCCTTGAATCTTTGGTAACCACAGATATAAAGCCTGCAATGGCAATAAGTACATACCTATCAATAATCACCCTAAACGTAAATGGTCTGAATGCACCAATCAAAAGATACAGAGTCACTCAATGGATAAAAAAACAAGACCCATCTATATGCTGCCTACAAGAGACTCACTTCAAAACCAAAGACATACACAGACTGAAAGTAAGGGATGGAAAAAGATATTTCATGCAACTAATAGAAAAAAGCAGGAGTTTCAGTACTTGTATCAGACAAAATAGACTTCAAAATAAAGAAAGTCACAAGAGACAAAGAAGGACACTACATAATGATAAAAGGGTCAGTCCAACAAGAGGATATAACTATTATAAACATCTATGCACCCAACACAGGATCACCTGCATATGTGAAACAAATACTAACAGAATTAAAGGGGGAAATAGAATGCAATGCATTCATTTTAGGAGAGTTCAACACACCACTCACTCCAAAGGACAGATCAACCAGAGAGAAAATAAGTAAAGAGACAGAGGCGCTGAACAACATATTAGAACAGATGGACCTAACGGACATCTACAGAACATTCCATCCAAAACCAGCAGCATACATATTACATTCTTCTCAAGTGCACATGGAACATTTTCAAGAATACATCATATACTAGGCCACAAAAAGAACCTAGTAAATTCAAAAAGATTGAAAAGGTACCGACCAGTTTCTCAGATCACAAAGGCATGAAACTAGAAATAAATTACACAAAGAAAATGAAAAAGCCCACAAACACATGGAGGCTTAATAACATGCTCCTTAATAATCAAAGGATCTATGACCAAATAAAAACAGAGATCAAGTAATATATGGAGACAAATGACAAAAATAACTCAACACCACAAAATCTGTGGGATACAGCAAAGGCCATGCTAAGAGGGAAATATATTGAAATACAGGCCTACCTCAGAAAAGAAGAACAATCCCAAATGAAGAGTTTAAACTCACAATTAATGAAACTAGAAAAGGAAGAACAAATGAGGCCCAAAGTCAGTAGAAGGACAGACATAATAAAGATTAAACAGAAATAAATAAAATTGAGAAGAATAAAACAATAGAAAGAATCAATGAAAGCAGGAGCTGGTTCTTTGAGAAAATAAACAAAATAGATAAACCCCTAGCCAGACTTATCAAGAAAAAAAGAGAGTCTACGCACATGAAAAGAATCAGAAATTAGAAAGGAAAAATCACTATGGACACCACAGAAATACAAAGAATTATGAGAGAAAACTATGAAAAATTATATGCTAACAAACTGGATAACCTGTAAGAAATGGACAACTTTCTAGAAAAATACAACCTTCCAAGGCTGACCAAGGAAGAAACAGAAAATCTGAATAGACCAATTATCAGCAAAGAAATTGAATTAGTAATCAAAAACCTACCTAAGAACAAAACTGCTGAACCAGATGGTTTCACTGCTGAATTTTATCAAACATTTAGTGAAGACATAATACCCATCCTCATTAAAGTTTTCCAAAAAGTAGAAGAGGAGGGAATACTCCCAAACTCATTCTATGAGGCCAACATCACTCTAATACCAAAACCAGGCAAAGACACCACAAAAAAGAAAATTACAGACCAATATCCGTGATGAACATAGATGCAAAAATGCTCAACAAAATATTAGCAAAACGAATTCAAAAATACCTCAAAAAGATCATCCATCATGATCAAGTGAAATTCATCCCACGGATGCAAGAATGGTACACCATTTGAAAATCCATCAACATCATCCACTACATCAACAAAAAGAAGGACAGAAACCACACGATCATCTCTATAGATGCTGAAAAAGCATTCGACAAAATTCAACGTTCATTCAGGATAAAAACTCTCAACAAAATGGGTATAGAGGGCAAGTACCTCAACATACTAAAGGCCATATATGACAAACCCACAGCCAACATTATACTTAACAGTGAGAAGCTGAAAGCTTTTCCTTTAAGATCGGGAACAAGACAAGGATGCTTACTCTTCCCACTTTTATTCAACATAATCCTGGAGGTCCTAGCCACGGCAATCAGAGAACACAAAGAAGTAATAGGCATCCTGATTGGCAAGGAAGAAGTCAAACTGTCCCTGTTTGCAGATGACATGATATTGTATATAAAAAACGCTAAAGAATATGCTCCAAAACTACTAGATCTAATATCTGAATTTAGCAAAGTTGTGGGATTCAAAATTAATAAACAGAAATCTGCTGCATTTCTATACACTAAAGATGAACTAGCAAAAAGAGAAATCAGGAAAACAATTCCATTCACAGTCGCATCAAAAAGAATAAAATATCTAGGAATAAACCTAACCAAGGAAGTGAAAGACCTATACCCTGAAAACTACAAGACACTCTTAAGAGAAATTAAAGAGGACACTAATAAATGAAAATTCATCCCATGCTCTTGGCTAGGAAGAATTAATATTGTCAAAATGACCATCCTGCCTAAAATAATCTACAGATTCAATGCAATCCCTATGAAAATACCAACAGCATTCTTCAATGAACTAGAGCAAATAGTTCTAAAATTCATATGGAGCCACGAAAGACCCCAAATAGCCAAAACAATCCTGAGAAGGAAGAATAAAGCAGGGGGAATTATGCTCCCTGACTTCAAGCTCTACTACAAAGCCACAGTAATCAAGACAATTTGTTACTAGCACAAGAATAGACCCATTGACCAGTGGAACAGAATAGAGAGCCCAGATATAAACCCAAGCATATATGGTCAATTAATATATGATAAAGGAGCCATGGATATACAGTGGGGAAATTGCAGCCTCTTCAACAGCTGGTGTTGACAAAACTGGACAGCTACATGTAAGAGAATGAAACTGGATTACTGTCTAACCCCATACACAGAAGTAAACTCCAAATGGATGAAAGACCTGAATGTAAGTCATGAAACCATAAAACTCTTAGAAAAAAACATAAGCAAAAATCTCTTGGACATAAACATGAGCAATTTCTTCATGAACATATCTCCCCGGGCAAGGGAAACCAAAGCAAAAATGAACAAGTGGGACTATATCAAACTAAAAAGCTTCTGTACAGCAAAGGACACCATCAGTAGAACAAAAAGACATCCTACAATATGGGAGAATATATTCATAAATGACATATCCGATAAGGGGTTGACAGGCAAATTATATAAAGCGCTCACACACCTCAACAAACAAAGACAAATAAGCCAATTAAAAAATGGGCAGAGGAGCTGAACAGACACTTCTCTGAAGAAGAAATTCAGATGGCCAACAGGCACATGAAAAGATGCTCTACATCACTAGTCATCAGGGAAATGCAAATTAAAACCCCAATGAGATATCACCTCACACCAGTTAGGATGGCCGCCATCCAAAACACAGACAACAACAAATGTCGGCGAGGATTGGAGAAAGGGGAACCCTCCTACACTGCTGGTGGGAATGTAAATTAGTTCAAGCATTGTGGAAAGCAGTATGGAGGTTCCTCAAAAAACTCAAAATAGAAATACCATTTGACCCAGGAATTCCACCCCTAGGAATTTACCCTAAGAATGCAGCAGCCCAGTTTGAAAAAGACAGATGCACCCCCTGTGTTTATCACAGCACTATTTACAATAGCCAAGAAATGGAAGCAATCTAAGTGTCCATCAGTAGACGAATGGATAAAGAAGGTGTAGTACATATACACAATGGAATATTATTCAGCCATAAGAAGAAAACAAATCCTACCATTTGCAACAACATGGATGGAGCTAGAGGGTATTATGCTCAGTGAAATAAGCCAAGCCGAAAAAGACAAGTATCAAATGGTTTCACTCATCTGTGGAGTATAAGAACAAAGAAAAAACTGAAGGAACAAAACAGCAGCAGACTCACAGAACCCGAGAACGGACTAACAGTTACCAAAGGGAAAGGGACATGGGAGGATGGGTGGGAAGGGAGGGAGAAGGGGGGAAAAGGGGCATTATGATTAGCACACATAATGTTGCGGGGTTGGGTGTAGGGTGGCAGTATAGGGGAAGGCCGTATAACACAGAGAAGAGAAATAGTAACTCTATAGCATCTTACTATGCTGATGGACAGTGACTGCAATGGTGTCTGTGGTGGGGACTTGATAATAGGGGGAGTCTAGTAACCATAGTGTTGCTCATGTAATTGTTTATTAATAATAGCAAAAGTAAAATTAAAATAAAGAAAGAGTTAGGGAGAAAAGTGCTTGATGGTCACTAGGGCCAGGAATAGTGAGTGTTCCCACCACTAAGACTGGCAAGTTTCATAATTCATGAGGCAAAAGGCTGATTTGAGTGAGACTCTATTTCATTAATGGGAGATAATTACCTGCCTGGGCAATGCTCTGCAACTATCTGACCAAACATAAAATCAATACCTGAAAGGAACAGTCTATGTCTAAGTGACTTAATTGAATCCCAGAACAAAGATCCAGACCATTCAGGGGAATGAAAATAACCAACATACATACAATGATGCAAAATTTATAATGTCTATCATGAAATCAAAAATATCAGGCATGCAAAGAAAGAGGGAAATATGCTCCAAGATAAGGGAAGAATCCATCAAGTGAAGGCGCCCCAGAAATGACATAGTGGTTAGAATTAAATGAAAAGTACTTTAAAACAGTTATTATAATTTTACTTTGTATGTTCTAGGAGCAAAGTAGAAAATGAAAATATAAAAAATTCCCTGAAGTAAACTTCAGAAATAAGTATTAAAGTATCAAAATGCTAAATAAAAATAAGTGTAGAGTTAATACTTAGTTAATGTGTACAAATAATCAATATATGTAAGACTCACATTTTATCTGTAGATTTATTACAATTTCTATCAGGATCTTAGCAAATTTTTTGTAGAAATGACAAGCTGATTCTAAATTTTATATGAAAATGGAAAAGAATGAGACTATTCAGAACAACCCTGAAAAATAATAACAAAGTTGCAGGACTAATGTTTTCAAAACATAAGGCTACAATATTCAAAAGCATGTGATATTTTTATATAGTTAGACAAATCAGTGGGATAGAATATTGAGTCAAGAAATAGACTGAAAATATAAGGACAACTAATTTTTAATAAGGTTCAAAGGCATGGTACAGGAGAAGGAATAGTGTTTCATCAAATTGTTCTAAAATGATTGGCTATCTATATGCCAAAAAAAATTGATACATATCTTGCGTTGTAAACAAAAGTTAACTCAAAAGAAGCATAACCCTATAGAAAATATCTAGAAAAAATAATAGGATAAAATCTCTGTTAATTATAGAGCTTTGCAAAAATTTCTTAAATACACCACTGAAAGCATGATCCATTAAAAAACAAGAAATCAATAAATTGTACATCTTCAAAATAAGAAAAAAGTTCCTTCTCTTAAAGAATCAGTTATGAGAAAAAAAAACTTGTCACAGACTAGAATGTAATATTTGCAAATCATGTATCAGATAAGGAAATTGTATCCAAAATATTTAAGGGGCTCTAAAATTAGAAAATGAAAAATCAACCAATCAACATAAAAATATAGAGGACAAATTTGGACAGACACTTCATCAAAGATATGCAGATGATCTATAAGCACATCATTAATCATTAAAGAAATGCAAATCAAGAGCACTTATAGAATTATTTTTGGTTAGGATACAGAGAACTGGAACTCCTATATATACTCTCTTGGCTGTGATGTAAAATAGTACATTCACTTTAGAAAATAGATCAGCAGTTTGTTAGGTATTTACCTAAGATGAAAGCGTATGTCTGTGCAAAGACTTGTTGTACATGAATGGTCATAAGAGATTTATTTTTAATAGGCAAAGTTGGAAATGACCCAATGTCAGTGTCAATCGACAGGTGAATAGGTAAACATATGGTGCTTTATCTATACGATACAATAAAAAAAAAATTTAACTATTAAGATACTCAAGAAAATGGATGAACATCAACATATGCAGAATGAAAGAAGCCAGACAAAGTATATACCACAGGATTTCATTATATTAATTTATGTAATATGAAAACTAATCTATAATGACAGTATTTTTAAAAGAGCAGAAAGAAACTGTATGGTGAATGGTACTCTGGCTCCTATAGATTTTGCCGAGAAGGGACACATATCTGTGCTCACATTTCATTACCAAAGCAAGGGATATAGCCACGTCTAATGTTAAGGGGAAAGAGAGTGTAACCATGTGCCCAGAAGTAAGGAAAACAAATTATCAACTACAACACTTCAATAACTCAAAGGAATATTTTATTTGAATATCAAGGAAAGCTGCTGAACACTTAATATACTGATGTCTGTAGGTTAAGAGAGACTCTTGTAGTGTAAGAAAAAGGATGATACACTACTGCCTATGGTTCTTTTGGGATCTGTCACCAAAGTTAATTCCCTTAAACTTACAGGATTTTCTCAACCTTGTCCCTGATTCCGGTATGAATGTATTGTTAAAAGAAGAGTGTGTGGTCAGTTATAAAATAAGAGTCATGGGGAAGAAAACTACAGCATAGGGAATATAGTCAATAGCATTGTAATATCTTTGTATGGGGACAGGTTACTATGCACTAAATGTGGTGAGCATTTTGTAATGTACACAGTTGTCAAATCACTATGTTGTACATCTGAAGCCAATATAATATCATATATCAGCTATACTTCAATAGAAAATGAAGTAAAACCAGAATGTGTATGTGTTGTTTTTGCAGTAGGCTAAACAGGAATTTAGAATTAATTTTAACCGTTTTACAATATTTACATATTGATGGCAATAGGGAAGTTGAGGAGATAAATTTGTGTTGGTGAATCTTGGGTGTAAATATCTATTTGGGAAGTGCCTTGAGATAATATTTGGATTGCCATGCAAAGTAAGTTGAGAGCTTCAACAGCAGTATTTTGCAGTCAGAAAAGGCTAAATTTAGAGTCATGCCAGGGGCTGCGTTAGTACAAATTTAACCAACTTCTGTCATGTCATTATCAGTATGCTGAAATACACATGTGTGTTTTTTCTGGTTTAGGCAGAAGAGAATATTACATTCACAGAGAAAACTTTTTTTACTGCTCTCTTATTGGATAATGTCCTGGATATATTTGATACTGCTTCCAGCTCCACTGCACCTGTCACTGCACGTCCCTGCTAATTTAATGACAGCTCAGGAGTTCACATGTTACCAGCCAATATAATCCAGTGCTGTCTTTTTCCAGTCATTCTGAGTTAGAGTCAGCATTAAAAGCCAGGCTCAGACTTATTCTGGATTTGTCCCTAGAGATGCACATCACTAACAAGTTTGATTTTAAGAAGTTGTAATGAATATTGCATTGAAGTACATCTGTGTATGGTATTTTTATTATTTGAGATCAAAATATGGCCTGTGAAGTCTTATCCAGTCTCCGAAAAGATGAGATTAAAGCTTCCAATCTGGTGAGGCTTGATTATGTCCAGTTTCCTCATGCTGACATTAGTGATAGAATTATAAAATTATTAATTATTGGAGCTAGAAAATACCTTAAAAGGGAGAAAATATATGTGGAGAATGTAGAGATTAGGCATTGTGTTTATGTGCTTTTACAATTCAATTGAGTAGATCCAGTGATCCTTATTTTATACTTGGAAGAACTGGATTTAATAAGTGGTAAAGCTGGGATTAGAATTCAGGTTTCCCGCTTTCTAGGTTTTGTAAATCTCATTTATTTTAGAGACATATTTTATTATAAACACAATCATATAGTTAAGTCCTCCTGATAAATATGAGAAAGCCAGGACAGAGGAAAACTAACTTTATAAAGCTTACACAGATTGATAATTATAAAACAATGGAGTCTTTTGCATTCCAGTTAACTATGTCCTGGAATCAAATCAATATCCTGACTAGCATATTCTTTTTAAAGTAATTCCTTAATTAATTCAATATTTGACCCATCACCTAACATTAATTGAGCATTTACCACCTGTAAGACCCTTACTGTTTATTGAAATATATTTGACATATAACATTGTGCAAATGTAAGGTGTGCATGTTAATTTGATACATTTATATACTGTAATATGAGTGCCATTGTTGCAATAACTAGCACCTTTATCAATGCACATAATTATAATTTATTTTTAGTGGTTGGAATAATTATGATCTAGTCTCCAAACAAGTTTGAAGACTATTGTACAATACTGTTGTGTGTATTCACTATACCATGCATTAGATCACTAGGACTTATTTCTTACTCATCATAAGTTTGTTGACATTACATCTTTTAAAAAGATAGTCTCTATCTACCTTGAGATTACATCTTAATTTAGGAGGATATTAAGTAAAATAAATTAAATTTAATAAATATAATTTCAGGTGGCTGTAAATGGTATGAAGAAAAACAAAGCTGGTAAATGAATAGATACATGATTTTAAACAGACAACTTTAAAGATGGAACATTTGAGTACACATAAAAATAATTAAAACAGTCACATCATGAAGAAAGATTCAAGGAAGGAATTTCAGAGATGGAAGAAAAATGCAGCTCCAGCCTACAGTTCTTATAAAATCCATTAAGTTATAACAACTCCAATTTAATTTTTTATTGATGTTATTTTTTCTTATTTATTTTTAAAAAGTGTTAATAGTGTGAACCATTCATCAATAATTCATTTAATATTTTAAAATTTGTAATCTAGGCCTTTTCTTCAAAATTTCTACTTAGTAGAATTCAATTCCAGATAAATTTAAATTATTTCATACAAAGAAATGATTTCTGGGTTAATATATTAGGCTTGAATTTGGAAAATAGATGAAATTCTCCCATGATCACTCAGTACCTGACACATTGCATTAGATATAATTGTTAACTAAATTATGGAATTATAATCAATTTTATTTTTTTCCATGGATTTATGAAATTAAATGCATGATTATGCAAATAGTATAATAATCCAACATATGGCATGCTCCAGGGAAAAATGGCAATTGATACTTGAGACTACAGTATGTTAGAAATGTTAGATATTCTAAAATATCTAATTACAGATTTCATTCTTTTTCAACACATCCAAAAATCCAACAGAAAATGTAGATATTATATCTTGTATGTGAAAAAAATCATAAAATGCTGGTACATTTCAACATAAATTTTCTTTTTGGAATTTCACTTTACAGTAATAATGAAATTTTTGGAAGTTCTATTGTATCAAAATAAAACTAATACATATTAGGTTTATGTATCAACTTCTCTGAATATAAAAATATCTCTCCATATTTTAGCAAAAAAATGTGTGCAATACACAATATTATATTATATCCAGCACCACTATGATAGTTTATATTTCTGTTTTAAAAATTTTGTAATATTTTATAATCCAAGTAGAGTGTCTATTCTCTAGGCTATCAATAGAACACAGTATATTTTAATAAGTGTGAAATATCTATCATTTTTGACAATCAACAATTATGCTAATACCTAAATAAGGATCGTTGCTATCATTTTTGAACATTTATACTATGCTAACCACTTTTCTAGTAACATACACATATATGCAGGATAACATTACAAATATTCCTTGACTTATGATGGGGTTAAGTCTGGATAACCCCATTTGAAAAGTCAAGCATGAATTTAATACCCTTAACCTATTGAACATCACAGCTTAGCCTAGCCTACCTTAAACACTTATATTAGCCTACAGTTGGGCAAAAAATATCATATCTCACAAAGCCTATTTTATATAGTAAGTGTTAAATATCTCATGTAATTTATCACATACTGAGCTGGAAGTGAAAAGAGAGTGGCTGTGTGGGTACAGATGGTTGTAAGTGTGTCGGCAGTTTACCCTCAAGGCCATGTGGCCAACCTGGAGCTGCCGCTCACTGCCACGGCCCAGGATCACAGGAATACCCTGCTGCATATCGCTAGCCCGGGAAAACACCAAGACCCAAAAGTTTTAGTATAGTTTATATTGAACGTGTATCACTTTCACACCATCATAAAATCAAAAATTTCAAACCCAAATCATCCCAAGTTGGGGACCATTTGTATAAAATAGATACATTTTAAGGACATTTAGGTAGTTAAGTCACTTGACTAGGGTCTTCCAGTTAATTGATAATGGGAACAGGAAATAAAATATGATCCCTCATCTTGACATTAAAAAAAAAATCAAATATGTGCTTCTGAAAATTCTGAAAATAAGTGAATGGGTCAAACAAAAGAAATTTTTAATAGTTGATGGTCAATCAGAAAATGTGATACATATAATACATTATGCAACAAGTTAACCTTTTACAATTAAAACAACAAAATTAAAATTTCAGGGATTCAGCCCATGACTTTCAGGCTCCTTCTAAAAGATGAAATTTTTGGTATTGATAAAATCTAACAGAATCTTGTTTCTCATTCCATTCTTGACCCCTTAAAACAAAGCCCCAACCTCCCTTCAAGCAGCGAGTCCACATAAAGCAAAACTAAAATAGGCTGGGATGACTGTTTCACTCATAGACATCATGTGGAGGGGGTGTGGTGCATAATACACACAAGCAAGGTCGCTTTTTGCTGCATCATTTGCTTTCCAAGGCCGCCTTTATAGCTGCATCCCAAACAGGGTGCACACAACTCATCCCAAACTCTGGGAAGTATGAAAAAGGAAACAATATAAATAAGGTGTCTTTTTTTGTTTATGACCTGTTTATTTTCTGTCTCCAAAAAAGGATGTAAAACATTTGACTAGAACAAAAATCCACCTGAAGTTAATAGTTTCTAACATACTTTATATTAATCAAGCCCTAATAAGAACTTGTGACCAAATTTAGAGAATTGCACTTATAAACTGACTGTGTTGAAACTAAGAACTGAGAATATTAGGAGAATTAGTAAATACAGGGGCTGTTTCTTCAGCATAAGCTGGGATAACTAAAAAAATAACAAATTTAAATTCTGAGTTCTCTTTTTTAATTATTAAAATAATTGTGCAGAAAGCTTCAATTGTGGTCATAAATCTAGATTATAAGTATTACAGGGAGGGTGTCACATTTGATTAATTTTTTTTTTTTACTTGTATCTTACATTGTGTCTGTTAACACAGAGGATGGTTAATTCCAGCAGGGGTAATTTTTACACAGATATAACAAAAAGATAACCCAAAAAGAACAAAACCCTGGAATAAGTTATTAGGAAAGGCTTGTCAAATAAAAAAGTACCTGTCCCGCCCTGTATAGTTTATACTCCATCTGCCTTTAGGCTAGGGGTTTGAACAGAAGATTTCTCAAAACCTATTAGAGCTATTTGATTCCATTCACCACATAATGGCATGAAACGGTACCATCTCTGTTCACTCAGTAATACAATTTAATGAATATAATGCGCTGTACCATATTCAAGCCAGGCTTTCCAAATGCCTCTCTTGCATTTTTGTTTGTTTATTTTTTTGTTTTCTGGATACTTTTACCATGTCTCTAAATGTACTGTTGTTTTTCTGAGTTTGCTCATTTTTTAGCCTATTCTGTTTACATTAGATTCCAGGGAATGTATTTGCTAACAGGTACACCACAGAGCTCAGTCTTCTTACCCTTTGGTTCACTCCCACAATCTGCCCTTCTTCAACATCTGAACTGAACATCAGGTCACATATATGCTCATGATCGACATCAAATATGGCGGTCATGGATCTGCTTCTCTTCTCTTCTTTCCAGTGGAACTACTACCTTTCACTTAACAGAAATAGAGAAATTCTGAGTAACTTTCAACTCATAATTTCAATCTTTTTCTCCGCATTTCTAAGTGGCTGCTAAATAGTAGAAATACTTCATTTAACTTCCCTTGCCTTCCCTTCCTCTGAAAAGCTAGCTAAGAATTGGACCACATTTAAGTTTTTCTCATGGGAATTATCATTTCCTCTTTTGTATAAGATTCTTCCATCATAGTACCCGGTATCCTCCATACCCCACCGTTTGTTTGCTTTCATGGCTTCCACTTTGGCAATTTAACTTTACCACTTGGAAGTACATACCCACTTCAACCTTACCAGCTAGAGAAGACAAAATGACTAACAATTCAGTTTCTTTTTAACTGAAGGTTGTTTAATGCCTTTGAGTAATTAAGGTTTCTTAATATAGTTATTTTGTATGCATATATAACTAATTGTTACACATAGCCACTTATGAATAGTGCAGATAATTATACAGAAATTGTATTCTATGCATTGAAAGGCCATTACTAGGCTTTGCTTTATTGGAAATTAACACAATTTAGTAAACACAATTTTGTAAATCTTAAAATTGCTGAACACTTGCTTTCTTATGCATGATGAGGGAAAGCATTTCTTATTTCTACTTTTAAATTTTCTTAATTATTTATTTGTAAATTAAAAAGTAATTGTAAGTATCATTCGATTAAATTAATATGACAGGACTCCTTATACAATGCCAGAATTGTATTTTTTCATATTTGATAATTCCTATTTTCTATGAAACTAAGAATTTATTGATAACCAATTTTAATGTTTTACATACTCTGTATAATTTAAAATTAGATGGAAGGCTTGAAATAAATGTGAGCCATGTAGTCAAATAAAATTGCTTTATTAAATAACATTTGATATAGGTCAATTCAACATATTTCATATTGAAGAAGATTAAAATGTGTGGGGTTTTTTAGGTTGTGGACATTTCCAATAAATCTTTAAAAACAGAGAAACTTTAAAAACTTTTCCATGATGATTTTCTAAAAGAAAGACAATCTAGTTTAATTACTGCAGTAGAACCCAAACCCCACGATCTAACTGGTCAGCCTTGCCAACTTGATCTCCTCTCATTATTCGTATTTCATTTTATGCTTCATCCACACTAAGTCCATGGTCATTTTAAATATGCTGTATTTATGTCTCTCTATCCCACATGCCACCCTTACATCCTAAAACTTTCACTCTTTTCTCTCTTTTATCACATGTTAGGTTTCTGTTTTTTTCAAGTCTAAAGTCAAGTGTTCTGTCCGGCATGCACCTCATCCATCCTGATGGAGTAATGGTCTCATTTATTCCTCTGGTACTTTGTATACAGCCCTATCATAGCCCTCCTCGCAAATTTAGACTTTGTCATATGTAAAACTATTATTCCCAAGTGGATTGTAAACTCCCTGAGGGCAAGTTAAGCGTATTTGTATCATTATCACTTGACAAGGTGCCAGATGGATTATTGTCTTACCTCTGTCATCAGTGTCACTCAGCCCAGGTGAGCCAAGACTGCACATTGTAAGACCTTTGCACCCCAAGCGTCACTCCTCGTCCGAGCCTCTGGACGGGATAAAACTTCAGGTGGCATTCTTTAGGACTTTCATTCTCCACTCTAACTGGGAAATTGTAAATAATGTACAAACGCTCAGGCTTTATCCAGACCTATAAAGTATTAAACATACGGTCTAGCCCTAGGGGGAAATTAGGGTCTTGGGCAGAGCTCATAGACTTTGCTGCTCCCAGGGAAGCCATACATTTATGGACATCTTTGCCTCTGGAAGCTGACTTACACTGCTTACCTGTGAGGGGGCTGTAAGGGGAAAAGATTTTTTCTGTGCCATCCCGGGTTGAGAATGTGGGGACTTGTGAATTAAATACACAAAGTCAAATTAGCAGGAGAAAAAAGGCTTATTTGTATGTGTAACAGAGGCAACAAAAGAAATAGCTAGCCTTTACGTAATGGTTAAAAATATACTTATGTATTTAAATTAGTGGGAGAAAGTGTGCAGGGGTAGGCTTCTATGAGAAAACCAAATAGGTATTTAGGAAAAACACATAGATTTTTAGAAGAACAAACAAGAGATTAGAAAGTTTGTGATAATGTTTTTTATGCAAGTGAGATGGGTCTTTCCTTCTTGGTCATGGAACTCCCAGGAGAGAGGATTTAGGGTAGATTTACCCTTGGTCTTCATGGGAGTTTATGGCAGCTTCATTTCCCAGAAGTTGCTGTTTTTAGTCAGATAAGGGAAGACCCAAGAAAGCTTCCTTCTAAGTCAGTTGAAACTCAGATGTCTTCAGATTAAAATAATTTTCATGTCAACAATGGGGCTTCAAGTGGGTTCCCACAGGATGAAATCTCAAGCTACATGAAATTAAACCTGTTATATGAGTAAGACTGCACATTGCTTGCCAATATTTTCAGGACAATTAAGGGGAGATGGAACTAGAATATTGATGCAAGGTTTGTGTTCAGAGTTTACGAATGCTTAATATCTCCACAAAATGAGAAATCATGTTACAGAGATTATAACGTCTACATCCAGTATACCTCTTATTTCTGTTCGCCTAGTTGTTGTTCAAAATATCTACTTTCCCAGGCACATGTCCTTAAGAAGTTTTCCCCCCAAATGCTCTGCCTATCTTAGACTGTGTCACAAGTGATTCTGACTTCCCAAATCTTCCTAGTGCATTGATTTCATGAAATAATTTACTTATGCCTGAATTTGTAATTGGATTTGACCTTCTGATACATCTGCAAACTTCCTAAGAGTAGAGGACTTGTCTAGCTTACCTATATTTTAAGCAGACCATGTAAAGGCATTCTTTACTTTTAGTAAGCAAGTTTTGAATGAATGAAGCCATGTTAAATACCAAACAGTTTTTCAGATGTGCAAATATTTACAAAGAAGGATTCTAATTGTGATCATTAGAAGAGGCATACCAGACCATAAAAATCCAAATACAATTTGTTCCCTTTCAGTACTGCCCTTTTCTATTTATAAGACCTTGGGAAATAATTTAGTCTTTCATTGTGTCAGTAGTGATAGTACCTATCATTTAAGGTTGTTGTGAAAATTAAATGTGTTAATGAATATAAAGCACATGCGGTAATATGTTGGCACCTTGCTATTATTACTGAATAAAATGACTATTTTTAGGCATCTATATCAAAGTTTCATTAGTGATTTTTTGCCTTTCATCATGAAATTCTACATACTACATTGAAATGCTCTGTTCACTTAAGACACACTTTAATCAAAGAGTGTTTTTCATAATTAAAAGTAAGGTATATAACAATTCAGAATTCTATGATAATATATGAGTTAAAATATTAAGCAGGACCAGAAGAAACTCCTTCTGTTTTAGATTAGGCCACCATTCTGACTAGATAATCTCACTGAAATTAGTTTTGAAATTCTGTCTAATCCCTAAATCCATTCCCCAAAATGGGACCAACAGAAAGAAATGAATTTCAAACTAAAAATTGGAAATATTTTTATGTAAGTAATAAAGTCAGGTTCTAGGGTATCTCTATTTTTCACATGAGTATGAAATTAAAAAAAAATTGTTCATATTGTCAGGAAATATGTCAGACTTCCTGGCTTAAAACCAGCAAACACTACATAAATAATGGTTTAGATTTCCAGTCTATAATCTACTCTAGCACACACTCTGGGAGAATGCTCAGGCAATGCCCTAGCTAGAAAGAACTGTTGGTTTACATGTCCTGGATCACATTCCCACCCTCCCACTCCACCCACATTGTCATTTTAGTCTTTGATCCTTGAGGATTATAGGTTAGAAGAATATGGGAATAGTTTGTCTTTCTTCAAAAGGACTTTGTAGCTCTTATTGTGTGGCTATACAGCAGGTGGTAATTTAAAATAAGAAAGCAATCTATTATTAAGAGTGATTAAGCAAGATAATAATTACAAACAGGCTCTTCTAAATTTACACTGGAGTGTAAAAATCCTAGGACTTCCCTGTGTTTCATTTACACAATTCTTAACTAGAGAGTGAGATTAAATCCCTTTCTATAGTCAAACTACTTCCCAAGAATGATTACAGAGCTGAAACTGTCACTAAATTCTGCTTTCCTCAGCAATTCAAAATAAAGGTTCACAAAGAAGTGGGTACCTCTCAACCTATCATTTAGTAGGAGTTTTAAGGCTGTCACTAATGTCACATTATTAGGATATAAAGCTTGATGCCATGTTGACACGGAACTCCACTTAAAAGCTTCCAAAAATGTGTAGGGTGTCTTGTTCTGACTTTTACAACCTTGGATACGTTCATCTTGAGTGGTCTTTCAAGAAGCAGAAATCAGTGGTTTTAGTAAGCTCTGTGATGCTAGAGAATTGGGGCAGTGTCATTTGTATTCTGATGCTTTGAGCCAGAAAATGCATAAGGCGATAGTAATGAGCTGAGCTGGGCATGATGGTCCCCTCAGTGAGAAGTGCTGAGAATCTAGACTGAAGCTGGAGAAAAAGGCAAAAACAAGAGAAACAAAGAGTTAAAAAACAGATTGGACCTATTTGGCTGGGAATGGAAAGGAGAAATAGAGAACCAACAGGAACTCTTATTTTTAGACTGAGTAGATGGACATGTTATTGTCATATACTAGTGGACTAGGATTTTAAAAAGAAAAGCCTAGAATTACTACATCAGTTCAAGAAGGTCTGGGACAGTTGCCTTGAGCTTATACATTATGAGCAATTGAGGTTTCTCTCAACCTCAATTTGCTCTGCCTTCTTTTCCTCTCTCCGTGAGGCATATAATTTGAACCAGCCTTTTCTCTAATCAGAATGGGAAGACTAAAAATTTTACACAAATTTGGCTCAAAGCTTTGAAGTTCAAGAAAAAGTGCAGTCTAGCCTGCCTTACTGATGTGCTCGGCTGTAGTTTTGACTCACAGGCATCTATTTTACTGTGAAGTAAAAACAAAACAAAACAAAACATCCACTGTGGTTATTTGAGAGTCAGTGAGCTGGAGATGGACTACGACAGTTTCCAAACTATCTATGGTGAAAATTGGTTATTTATTAAAAAAAAATTCTAATGTGGTATACAGTAATATTTATACAAAATACAATAAAAAGTGTCTTACTAAAAAAATAAGTAAATGAAACATACAAAATACAAACCATCCAATTTTATATTACTATTACATTTAATTGATATAAAATTATTCTGCCAAGTTGCTGCAACAGTTTCTAACTTGCATCGCCACCTTTGTCTTATGGTACATGGTGGCAAAGACTTCACAGACTTCTGGTCTTCCAAACACAGTTTAGGTAGCACTGGGTATGAGAGCCTGAATCCAAAAGGAAGCATAGAGATAAGCATTACTGAGGACAGAAAGAGATATGATTGGAAAAAGTACATGAAATGCACAAGAGCTCTGAATCACAGCTAAATAAGAAAATAGAACTGTAATGTCATTATTTTAAAAAACACTTTTTACCAGCTAGACCTTACAACCTATGGTAAAACAGTTGATAAAGCTGGAGTTGAGAGGGTCTATTTTTGGTTAGATGGAAAGAAAGGCATGTTGGAGAAAAGGGATAGGAGAAGTTGCAAGACAGGAGTGGGATTTCTGAATCTAAGGCTAGAAATTTGAATTTCCTGTCATACTTTTAGATCTTCATTACAGAAAATTTTTAGAATGATGCTATTTAGAAGTCTCCTAAAATATCAGCTTGCAATCTTACATAAATGATCACTTGCTCCTCTTTTCAGCTTACATATTTTTTTTCCATTACTGCTGAAATGTTGTCCAACAGCAAATACCTTCTTCATCCTCTAGTCAAAAAATAGACCCTTTCTCAGATGCAAGTATTTACAAAAGTAATCAGACAGTGCAGCAGAACATTTTTATTTCTAGATGGCACTTCATGGAGAAGAGGTGACCTAATATAAGATTACTGATTGACAGTCATTAATCTACAATTGAAAATGTTAGAGCTGAGAAGTTTTTGACATTTCTACCCTGAATTTGGGGGAAACTGTCTTCAGCATTTTTTTTAAATGACAAGTAAAATTTAATACTGAAATGCAAGGAATTTGAATTCTTGACAGATTTAATGATTTTGACAGCATCTAATTCAAATGGAATGTCACAAATCTGTAGGCACTACAAAATAAAGAAACTTAATAATTTAAGTTTGATGATGGAAGAAGATCCAAAAGTAGAATAAGTGACATTTATCTGACTCGCCAACCTTTGAAACCTACCATGATCTCTGGGCCTTTTGTAAAAGCTTCTCTTTTCAAACCATTGCTACACATGGGGACCTTGTGTAAGAAAGTGTCACTTATCGGAAGTGACAGCTCGAGGAACAGTATATAACGGAGAATTTTTAAACTAACAGTTCCAAGAATTTCATGAGAACTGATCAATTTAGCTTCTTGTTAAAAAGAGCTGACAAATTTAACCCTAAAGTTTTGATACGGGCTTATGGATAACCATATACACAGAATTATGTACACCCACCATAAAGACAATGACACATAGATGGCAATGGGATTTCCTACATTTAGATAGAAGAATAAAGTACTAATGTTGTGCTTTACTTGAAGAGGGTAATTACTCCAGAACATTATGTAAATCAGGCTAAAAATAGTAATAGCACCAGTACTTAAAGTAATAACAATAAATATTCCTGGCATATTTGTCAAGTGAAAGGCACGCATACCAGAAGCTTTACATGCATTATTAGGTAGGTATACAACTGCTGTCTTTTTTTTTTAAGTTGAGATACAATTTATGTAGAACATTGTGTAAATTTAAGTTGTATGTGTCGATTTGATATACGTAGATATTACTTAATGTATATAGTAATATACAGTATATACTTCTGTGTTACAATGTGATTACCCCTTGAGCATTAACTAACACCTTCAGCGCATCACATATTACCATTTCTTTTTTTGTAGTGAGAATATTCAAGATACAGTCTTTGAGCAACTTTAAAGTACACAATATGGTATTGTTAACTATAGTCACATTGCACTACATCAGATTCCTAGGACTTACACATATCTTCGAACTGGAATTTTATACTCTGGCTAGAATCTCCCCATTTCTCCCACCTACCGCCAACCCAAGACAGCCACCAATCTAAATCTACTCTGTGTTTCTACGAGTTCAATTCTTTTGTATTCCATATATAAGTAATACCAAACGGTATTTGCCGTTCTCTGCCTGACTTATCTCACTTAGCATAATGCCCGTGGCCTCATCCATGTTGTCACAAGTGGCAGAATTCCCTTATTTTTATGGTTGAATAATATTCTATTATACATATATACACCACATCTTCTTTATCTATTCATTCACTGATAGACACTCAGGTTGCTTCTGTATTGTCTTGGCTATTGTGGATAATGCTGCGCAGTAATCTGAGAGTGCAGATTCTCTCTTCAGCATCCTGTTTTCATTCCCTTTGGAGATATATCCAGACTTGGGATTCCTGGATCATATTGTAATTCTATTTTTAATTTTTTGAGAATATGTGTTTTCCATAGTTGAACCAATTATTTTTGCAGATAAGAGAATAAGGGTCAGAGAAGTTGGTTGAGCAGAAGAGTGTCACATTGGTGAGTGACAGACCAGAGGTGTGAATGAGAGCCCTGTATAAATGCCGTTTTATTTGGCCTCAAATACCTGAGCAGGGATTACATTATGCTTTCCTCCCAGTAACAAGAATGCTGGACTGGGATAAAGGAGACTTAAGATGTGGTTCTGGTATTTGAACTGTATGGTTATGTCATACTGAGCAACTGTGACTAAAAGGCTCTTGTTTTTCTGAGCTGTTGAGTGACTGAAATAGGTTTTAAAATTTCATCCAAAGTAAGCAGTTTACAGTAGTTCACCCTTATCTGTGAGGGATACATTCCAAGACCCCCAGTGGATACCTCAAACCTTACAGAGTACTTAATCCTGTACATGCTATGATTTTCCCTAAGCAAACAGTCTTATGATACAGTTCCATTTATAAATTAGTCACAGTAAGAGATTAACAACCACCAAAAGAAAATAGAACAATGATAACAATACACTGTAATTAAAGTTATGTGAATGTGTTCGCTATCAAAACACCTTATTGCACTGTCCTCACCCTTCTTGTGATGTGAGATGACAAAGTATCTAGGTGATGAAATGAAGTGCAGTGAATGACGAGGAAGCTAAGACACAGCATGAGACTGCTCTTGACCTTCTGCTGAGAGGTCAGAAGGATGGTCATCGGCTTCCAGATCACGGTTGGCTATGGAGCAGACCTTCAGAAAGGGAAATGCAGACAAGGCAGGACTCCTAAACAGGTACTAAATAACTGCCTGATGATTATTTAATCAACTGCATCCTTATCATCAGCCAGTCAGTTCATATTTATAAGCTATGGGTACAACAGCTAAAATGAATTATTACATACCATTTCATGCTACCTAGCACACCGATGACAGCTACCCTGAGAAAATGATTCAGAATATATGCTCCCTGAAAGGTGCTTTGGTAGCATTTTCGTATACAAATGGAAAACTGCTGAATATATGTTATATATTCTATATGTGTTTTATCTGAACGTGTCAGAATTACCTAAGATTTTTCTTGATACTTATAAGTGAGAGTATCAATAATGCTATGATTTTCAGAATAATTGGTTCTTTCCCAATAGTTGTAGCAAAAATGACACCAATCTGGAAATCAGGTGTGAGTCTTTATCTATTCCATAAGTAAAGGAACATGAAAGTAAATAGTATTCATTCTGCCACACAGAAATCTTTCTAAAATCTTCAGAAACGTTGAAGGAGAAGGGAAAAGAAGAAATGGGTGTTGTGACAAATACTATTGTGGGACTTAGGGAAGTATATAGCAGGGGAAGTTGTGTATGATTACAAGTGAAATCCACAGCAGTATGTTAGCAAACTATGTATTTTGCTAAGTAAGGATTCTAAAAAGCAAACACACACACACACTAATGCACACTTTTCCATGTCATTAATTAGAACACACTTTTAAGACCAAGATCATAGAAAGGATATAATTTCAAATTGAAGCATGTTATCACTCAGTATACAAATGTTTGACACCTAAGTTAGGAAAGTGAGGTCAGATAGAGAAAGTGCTTCCTTAAAACAATTCCATCACAATAATTTATATGTCTTCATCTCCAGTTTTGGATAAAGAGTGTCTTGGGGTAGTGAAGGACATACGGTATTTGGCTTTACAAAAAAGTTCCTACAGTGATCTGATTTTTCTCATTTTGGCAAGAATTCGGTGATGCATTATTACTATTAGTAAGCAGCTTCCGATTGCCGAAATAGTAGATTACACGGAAAATATGGTTTATGAACTACTTGCTTTAATGCATCAGTAGATCCTAAAAAGTATAACTGCAGTAATATAAAGTAAAATGTAAATTTAGAAATAGATGGACTGTAAATATATCAAAATCAATTCATTTTTCGTAATTTAACAAGTTTTCCATCTTTTTAAAAATATACCAGATTGTCTTATTCTTTTAGGACCATTACAATCACTTCCACTCATTGAAATGTATCAGTGTAACCTCGGAAAATTCTGCTTCCTTTAATGATAGGTTTTTCCTTCCCTTAGATTCTAATTTCTACAAAATGATGTACAACATTTTACAAATAAAGGACAGCTTTCTTCGTGTTGTCTCTGTATTATACACAATTTTTTCTGTCATCTTAAGAAAAGAATTTTAATAATATTAACAAATAATACTGAAATGTTGATGAACTAACAAAATAAAAATTAAAACTGGATCTAAAAAATGTCTTAAATAGTAACAGAATCAACATAAATTAATCCTCTTTCTCAACTTAATAATACTATTCATCTCTCAATCTTTCACGTTCCTGTAATGTTAGGAAATAAGTATTCAGTATTTAATCATTCATTGGATACTGGCTAAAGTTTCCCAGTGAAAAAGATTTTGAATAGACAATAACAAAGAGAAAGGAAATGAATTAATGTTGGAAATTTAGGAAGAGAAACTAAGATATTTACATAGTTTTCAAATAAGAAAAAATAAATGAAATCATACATTTGTATTTGATATTTTTTGTTTTTGCCATTTTAATAATATCTCATTTCATTTTCATTTTAAGATATTAAGAATACATCCTCCATTTGTCATAAGTTGTTTCATTAATTTGCTATCTACATGGTTTTTACATACTTAAGAAATACTGTGATCAATGTCTGTTATTAACACACACACTATTTGTTTACGTCTGGGACAAAAATAATAGCTGAAAAGCAAAACCAAGGGACATGAGATAAGGATCCAAATCCAGCAGCTTCTTATGTAAATTTTTTACAAAAAGCTTCAATTTAATTCTGAAAGATAATGAATTCTTCAGTCTTGAACATCACATGATTCTGTGGGTTCATGTAGATGTCTCATTAAATGTAAAATGTTGCCCTTTAACTCATTCCCCTTATACCTCTGATCATATTATATTCTCCTCCTAGAATCCTCATGGAGATAATGTTTTGCTTTTTTAATGTCCTCTTAACAAAACTTTTGTGAGGGTAAAAAAATGGAGAGACCATCTTTTGATAATATACTAAAATGAAAGCATTATCTGACAGACAAGAAACTTGAATTAATTTACAATATTAGTTAAGTTTTCAGTGTCTCTCACATGGCACAACCTAAAATTAATTATTGATAACAAATGGTAGAACTTGTTCTATTTTCCAAATAGGCTTTATTTCAGGACACCGTGCAACTGTTCATAAATGTATCAAGTATTCTACCTCACGTGATTTTTTGCTAGTTTACACAAAAGCTCAATGATTTTGTTTGACTCTTTGTTTTTCATACATATTTATGTATAATATCATTCTTGTAAACAGGATGTTTCCTGCCCATAGGGAGGAAAAACAATTTGTGTGTTAATTTTATCTCACTGGTTTGGTTCAGCTTCAGTAGTTGTGTGTATAAAAGAAGGGATTAGATAAAGGGGAATACAAGCAACCCCTGTTGCTAACGTGAAGAATTTTAATTAGCATGACGATAATTCTGCAGCAATTCAGGTGGATTCCACCCCCATGCTTATAGTACAAGCCAGCTGCTAAATGGTTCCTGTCAGTAGGCCTTTGTAGTTATTTTGTTTAGATTTTGCTGCCCCCTACAGAATAACCAAAAGCATTCATGAGTTTAGAGCCTTCCTTCAACTTCAGGTTGAAAGCATTTCCTTTCTTTTTGAGATTCTGGCATAAATACATTTTATATAATAATCATTATTAACACTATTTGACATATTTTGTACTCCTTGTGATAATCTGAATTTTCCTCTTAAAATAAATAAAATGTATTCCTTTCAGGAATTCCTCCTGTCTTCTCTACAAACAAAAAATAATGAAACCTTTAATGAGACAGATCAGGAATATTTAACTGAATAAAGCAACTTCAATGTGTAATTATAAAGCATTTTATCTTTATTTTTCTATATGATAAGAGACGTTTGTATTGTCCTGAGTATCTAACAGGCACAAATGGACCATGAGATTGACAGTAAAATTAAAATCCTTGATGAAAAAAATAATCTATTTTTCTTCAAAAATGCCAATTGACATCAGGAATAAAAGTTATACTACTAATAAATTTAAAATAATTCTTTCTTTGAAAATCATATTACTGATGTACCAAACATCTTTTTTTCTGTGTCTTCATGTAAAGAAATGTCAATTTGTTTTTAAAAAAACTATTGGCCCAAAGTAGAAAATTTAAATTAACTATTAACTGATAATTCAGTGTGTTCTATTTCCCCCAAAAAATGTTTCCTAAAAATATGTAACACACATGGCACTGATTTTATTCCACTATTTTCCCTGGCTCATTCTCCTTGCTGGAGAAACACTCATTTCTGAAGAAATTAAAGATAAAACAGTCATCAAAGGTGTAACTGTTCCCAAATGAAATAACTGCCACCTTTACAAATAGTAACTATTAATGGTGAGACACTAGGCCAAAATCTTCCGCAGTGGAAGCATGTTCTAGCATTATTATCTCCAACCAAAACATTTCAATCAGGTGCCACAGAAAAAAATGTTTGTTATGTTACATTAAAAGCCAGTGGAATGCTTCATTAAGTGTAAACATTTCTTACTTTCCCTTTTATGAAATTGAGATTTAGAAACAAAATTATAAAGTTTTCATCATCCTTT
Organism: Smutsia gigantea; assembly: GCA_032199065.1. Lineage (NCBI taxonomy): Eukaryota > Metazoa > Chordata > Mammalia > Pholidota > Manidae > Smutsia > Smutsia gigantea. The sequence goes on along the minus strand of JAVSCE010019800.1, from coordinate 108,815 downwards.
ATTTAAATACAACAAAGCCAGAATCTAGTAAGTGAAAATGGTTTAAAAAAAAGGGTAAGTATAAAAGGATCTGGAACTTTACTTGACTGATTTGACTACATCTATTTTTAGTCTCCCATCTAAGAAATAAATTTGTTTATTTAAGGATAAACAGCCAATGTTTCACCTAAATGGCACTTTTTATTTCCAATGTACATTAAGATTTTGCACGTTTACTGCCTTACAAAACATCTTGTTAGCTCCTAATATAGGGTTATCAGTGCTAAAAGCCTGTGAAGCAAATTACCACTCTCAGGCCTAATTTTAAATGACATTTCTTTTTTTAAAAGAGCATAGGAAATAAAGACTATCTGAGCCACACTGAAGAGGAGTACATGATTTTTAAATTGAAATAATTTAGTTCTTGTCCTTTGCATTTCTAAATTAATTTTATAATTGCTTTATCAACTTCTACAGCAGAAATAGGAAAATGTCTTGGAAGAATTTTACATGATTATCGAATGTTTTTGTACTTCATGAAAGCATGATCAGTGCTTTCTTTATAAACATGTATTTCTTTCTAAGAAGTATATTATCTAACAAAAGTATAAATGAAATTTTAGGAAAATACTATCCAAGAAAGGTATTCTTTTATAGTAATTGTAAGATAATCTTTATATATATATATATATATATATTTGCTATTATTAATATACAATTACATGAGCAACACTATGGTTACTAGACTTCCCCTATTATCAAGTCCCCACCACATACCCCATTGCAGTCGCTGTCCATCAGCGTAGTAGGATGCTATAGAATCACTGCTTGTCTTCTCTGTGTTATACTGCCTTCCCCGTACCCCCCACCTCACCCCCACCCCCACTACATTATGTGTGCTAATTGTAATAGCCCTTTCCCCCCTTATCCCTTCCTTCCCACCCATCTTCCCCAGTCCTTTTCCCTTTGGTGACTGTTAGTCCATTCTTGGGTTCTGTGAGTCTGCTGCTGTTTTGTTCCTTCAGTTTTTTCTTTGTTCTTAGACTCCACAGATGAGTGAAATCATTTGATACTTGTCTTTCTCTGCCTGGCTTATTTCACTGAGCATAATACCCTCTAGCTCAATCCATGTTGTTGCAAATGGTAGGATTTGTTTTCTTCTTATGGCTGAATAATATTCCATTGTGTATATATACCACATCTTCTTTATCCATTCATCTACTGATGGACACTTAGGTTGCTTACATTTCTTGGCTATTGTAAATAGTGCTGCAATAAACATAGGGGTGCATATGTCTTTTTCAAACTGGGCTGCTGCATTTTTAGGATAAATTCCTAGGAGTGGAATTCCTGGGTCAAATGGTATTTCTATTTTGAGTTTTTTGAGGAACCTCCATACTGTTTTCCACAATGGTTGTACTAATTTACATTCCCACCTGCAATGTAGGAGGGTTCCCCTTTCTCCACGTCCATGCCAACATTTGTTGTTTGTGTTTTGGATGTTGGCCATCCTAACTGGTGTGAGGTGATATCTCATTGTGGTTTTAATTTGCATTTCTCTGATGACTAGTGATGTGGAGCATCTTTTCATGTGCCTGTTGGCCATCTGAATTTCTTCTTTGGAGAAGTGTCTGTTCAGCTCCTCTGCCCATTTTTTAATTGGATTATTTGCTTTTTGTTTGTTAAGGTGCATGAGCTCTTTATATAATTTGCATGTCAACCCCTTATCAGATATGTCATTTATGAATATATTCTCCCATAGTGTATGATGTCTTTTTCTTCTATTGATGGTATCCTTTGCTGTAAAGAAGATTTTTAGTTTGATATAGTCCCATTTATTCATTTTTGCTTTTTCCCTTGCCCAGGGAGATATGTTTATGAAGAAGTTGCTCATGTTTATGTCCAAGAGATTTTTGCCTATATTTTTTTCTAAGAGTTTTATAGTTTCATGACTAACATTCAGGCCTTTGATCCATTTTGAGTTTACTTTTGTGTATGGGGTTAGACGATAATCCATTGGTCTATGGGTCTGTTCTTGTGCTGCTACCAAATTGTCTTGATTACTGTGGCCTTGTAGTAGAGCTTGAAGTCAGGGAGCGTAATTCTCCCCCCCACACACTTTATTCTTCCTTCTCAGGATTGCTTTGGCTATTTGGGGACTTTTGTGGTTCCATATGAATTTTAGAACTATTAATTCATTGAAGAATGCTGTAGGTATTTTGATAGGGATTGCATTGAATCTGTAGATTGCTTAGGCAGGATGGCCATTTTGACAATATTAATTCTTCCTAGCCAAGAGCATGGGATGAATTTCCATTTATTAGTGTCCTCTTTAATTTCTCTTAAGACTGTCTTGTAGTTTTCAGGGTATACGTTTTTCACTTCCTTGGTTAGGTTTATTCCTAGGTATTTTGTTGGTCTTTTTGATGCGATTGTGAATGGAAATGTTTTAATCATTTCTCTTTCTGCTAGTTCACTGTTATTATATAGGAATACAACAGATATCTATGTATTGATTTTGTATCTTGCAACTATGCTGAATTCAGTTATTAGATCTAGTAGTTTTGGAGTGTATTCTTTAGGGTTTTTTATGTACAACATCATGTCATCTGCAAAAAGGGACAGTTCGAGTTTTTCCTTGCCAATCTGGATGCCTTTTATTTTTTTGTGTAGTCTGATTGCTGTGGCTGGGACCTCCAGAACTATGTTGAATAAAAGTGGGGAGAGTGGGCATCCTTGTCTTGTTCCTGATCTTAGGGGAAAAGCTTTCAGCTTCTTGCTGTTAAGTATAATGCTGGCTGTGGTTTTGTCATATATGGCCTTTATTATGTTGAGGTACTTGCCCTCTATACACATTTTGTTCAGAGTTTTTATCATGAATGAATATTTAATTTTGTCAAATGCTTTTTCAGCATCTATGGAGATGATCATGTGGTAGTGGATGATGTTGATGGATTTTCGAGTGTTGTGCCATAATTGCATCCTTGCGATGAATCCCACTTGATCATGATGGATGATCTTTTTGAGGTATTTTTGAATTCAGTTTGCTAATATTTTGTTGAGTATTTTTGCATCCATGTTCATCAGGGATATTGGTCTGTAATTTTCTTTTTTTGTGGTGTCTTTGCCTGGTTTTGGTATTAGAGTGATGTTGGCCTCGTAGAATGACTTCGGGAGTATTCCCTCCTCTTCTACTTTTTGGAAAACTTTAATGAGGATGGGTATTAGGTCTTCACTAAGTGTTTGATAAAATTCAGCAGTGAAACCATCTGCTCCAGGTGTTTTGTTCTTAGGTAGTTTTTTGATTACCAATTCAATTTCTTTGCTGATAATTGGTCTATTCAGATTTTCTGTTTCTTCCTTGGTCAGCCTTGGAAGGTTGTATTTTTCTAGAAAGTTGTCCATTTCTTCTAGGTTATCCAGTTTGTTACCATGTAATTTTTCATAGTACTCTCTCATAATTCTTTGTATTTCTGTGGTGTCCATAGTAATTTGTCCTTTCTCATTTATGATTCTGTTTGGGTGTGTAGACTCTCTTTTTTTCTTGATAAGTCTGGCTAGGTGTTTATTTTGTTTATTTTCTCAAAAAAACAGCTCCTGCTTTCATTGATTCTTTCTATTGTTTTATTCTTCTCAATTTTATTTATTTCTGCTCCAATCTTTATTATTTCCCTCCTTCTATTGACTTTGGGCCTTATTGGGTCTTCTTTTTCTAGTTTCATTAATTGTCAGTTTAGACTGTTCATTTGGGATTGAATACCCAGTAGGAAGGCTTGGGAGGCTGTGTGTCACAGTGGGGGGCCTCAGAGCTATGTAGGCAGTCAGTGGAATGGAGCACCTCAAGCTCCCCAAAGTTCCCAACCAGCTGGGCAGAGCGTGCCCAGACTACCCTGGCCAGCGCACCCTTCTCAAGCACAGCAAGCTCTGTGCAAACCCCGCCCCTTCAGCAGCCCTCTGGCTGCTAGGAAGCCTCTCAGACTGCCTGCCTTTCCTCCGACACAGAGCCGCCGGGTGTGTATCCCCTCCTCCACAAACGGCCGGAATGTCAATTTCTCAAGCACTCCGCCTGTCCGAGCTCCCCAACGTCCAGAGCACCACACACTATAGGATTCTGCTCGCAAAGCAGATCTCCAGGGCTGGGTGTTCAGCAGTCCCAGTCTTCCACCCCCTGCCCCCCTCCATTTCTCTTCCTCCCGCCAGTGAGCTGGGGTGGGGGAAGGTCTTCTGTCCCACCAGAGTAAGGCTTTCTTCCTACGTTACCCTGTTTCATGAAGTCTTCTCTGTTCGTGAGGTCTGTTTTTTGCAGTCTGGTTCAGCCTTCTTTCTTGTTGCTGTTTTAAGTTTTTCTACAATTTGTGGTTTTGGGAGGAGCTCTCCATCTCACCTCTCACACCACCATCTTGCAAGTCCCAAAAGATAATCTTCTAATGTAAGTGTATTCTCAGGATAGAAAATAACGTGAAATTAATTTTGATTCTTTCAAAATCAGATACAAATCTCATATCCACCCGAAAACAGGCAGTCTGAAATTGTGCATATTATATTCAAAACAAAATTATAGTCAGGAACAATAAACCTGCAATAGTGAAAACTGATTATTAACGAGGTGTTTTTTGTCTTGAGGATTCCCATAGTTCATAACATAGTGGGTCTTTATTCAGGACTTTTAAAAAAAACATTACCAAAATGAATATTTTTCTTAGGTTTTGACACTGTTCATATTATTTATTACTAGATGCTTGTTTGTGCCCCATCTTTTCATTAGCTACCTAAATTGTTTATAAAATGACATATTCTTGGAAAAAAAATGCTACAAAAGTGGTTATTTCAGATATTGTCATTAGGAAACAATTATAAATCATAAATGAATTCAAGCAAATTTTTAATTTTTGACCTTATTTTTAATCAGAAGATGAATTACTTTTCTAATCACTTTTAGAATTAATCTGACATGTTTTAACTGAAGTAAAATTTACATATATTGAAATACACAGATTTTAACTCTACTGAGTAAAGTATTTATGAATATATATATTCTATATATAGAAATATATATACACACACATATATACTTAACATCTCTATAAAATATAGCCCAGGCTTTCCCATGTGCCCTCTTTACAGTTATTTTAAACTTCCACAATGACAATTCTTCTGTATTTTTATCTCTATAATTAAAAAGATTAATTTTGACTCCTCCCAAAAGTCATATAAATGGTATCATATATTTTTTACTCTTTTACACCTGGTTTCCTCTTTATCAACATAGTGTTTTGGACATTTGAACATGTTATAGTTATCTGTAGTTTATTCTTTATTTTTCATAACTGAAGTGTCTGCTATTGTATGAATATGCCCTACTATGTTTACCTATTCTTCTTTTGATGGACAGTTCTGGTATGTCTAGTCACTTTTATAATGAGTAATGTTGCTATAAACATCTTATATACATCTGTTGAGGATACACAAGGATATATATCGTCATTCTTTTCTGGGAGTAGAACTCGTATACTATTAACGAGTTTTATTTTTAATTTATAGGAAAACTCCAGTTTTCCAGTGCAATTGTACCATATTATGCCACCAGCAGAAAGCCTAAAAATTTCAGTTGCTTCATATTTTTCTAAAAGTTTAATTCTATTTAACCCAGGGTTATCTAAAGTGGCATCTTATTTTGTGTTTTTCTGATGAGTACCTTATGGATTTCACTAGTACTTATTTCTCACCACTTTTAGTAAGTCTTGTGACATTTTGTATGTCTTGTCCTGTTAATTGTCTTGAAATATTTATCCATTTAAAACGGATTGTTTGTCTTCTTATTAATGATTTTTATACATGCTTTATGTATTATCACACATTCTTTGGCAAATACCCATATTATGAATATTTTCTCCCAGCCTTTAGCTTGAATTTTCATTTTATTAATGTTGAATTTTTGCAAGCACTCTTTATTTGATGAAGGGAAATTTATACAAGTTTTAAATATGACTTTAAGTATTTAAAATATTTCTTAAAACTTAAATAAATTATTGCTTACTACAAGTCATGAAGATATCCTCCTGTTATTTCTTCCAGGAGCCCCATAGCATCAAAGTAACGTTTATTTATGCTGTGAAATGTGAAACGTTCATTTTTTTCACATTTATCCAACATCATTTGTTAAATAACTATTCTTTCTCCTTTGTCATTTCACCTAAGTTGTCAAATGTATTGCATAATATTTCCCTATTATTCATTTAATTTATCTAGTGTCTGTAGAGATTTTGCTTCTTTCATTTCTGATAGTGACTATTTGGATTTATTAATTTCCTTTATTGTGTATGATTTGTGATCTTGTCAATATTTTCCATTTTCTGAGGTTAATTTTTTCTTTCTTCTGTTTTTCTTTAAAGAAAGCTACTCAGATCACTGATTTAAAAAATTTCGCCTTTCTAATATGCACATTTCAAACCATATATTTCCCTCTCATCACCTCATTAGCTGTATTCCATAAATTTTATAAAGTTACAAATTATTATATTCCATTTGAAATATTTTCTTCTTATGTCTTTTAGTTTTTTTATTACATGTTCAAGACTCTGTATCAATATTTGCTATTGTCTAACTTAGCTTTATTATGTGATGGAGCAGATCCACTTCTGAGGTGACCCTTAGGCTAGTAAGGCCATGCTGAGGTGTGGCCTTCTGTGGCCCCCATTCAGTGGTCAGAATGCTCAGTGATGACTCCTTGCTTGTGTGGTCTGAAACTCTGACTTCCAGCTTTGCTCAGCCTCTGGTGTCTCTATTCAGTTCTCTCTGCAGCAGGAGTTTCCTGCGGGGCACTCCGAGTCTCACTGTACGCTTATAGAGCCCCGTCTCCAGCCAGGATTCTCCGTGAGTCCCCATGCAGGTAGCCGGTGTTGACCTCCTCCCACATCCTGCCTGAAAATCCCAGGGCTCCCGCTTTCTATAACACCAACCTCTTCTCCTCAGTTCAGACAGATTGAGCTCTTTTTGGCTTCTGCTTTCCCTGTCTGCTGCAGAACTGCACCCCTGGGCAGAAAGCTGGGGCATCGTAGGTCTTATCATTTATCTTGCCCTTCTTTCAAGATCACAGTGGTAAGCAGTCTTGTATTCGACGCATGGAAATAGTCTCCTAATACATTTTGTTCAGCTGTATACTCGTTTATGACAGTCTGTCAAGTCCACCACCAGTTCCTCTGTCATGAGCCAAAGGAAGTCTTATTTATCATTATAAGTAGCAAAATGATAAAGTATGACACCTATTATCATATCAAAGAAATAACATTTGGAAATGTAATTGGAGATTTTATAATTCAACCTAAAGAGCTATGAAGACTGGATTTATTACAATAATTAATTAATTTTTCCTGACCTCCCTGACAATGGTTTTGAATCCTGCTTTGTCTCATAAATTGGGTGGTCTCAGAAATGTTATTTACCCCTAACTTCCTCATCAGGAGAATGATGATGGGAGAGTGTCATTTATATCATAGGATTATGATGCAAATTAAAATAGTACAAATAAAAATGACAAAATAAGACCCAGAATTTAAACTTTCCATAAATTACAGTCATTATCACACAAAATATCAACATCTCTTATTTCCAGCTCTTTGATTTCACACCTATAATGTAGAGAGTGAATTAAATTTTTCTGTGGTTTATTTATTTTTTTAAATGAGTATGATATTCAGGTGTGCCATGCCTAGAGTCATCAAACTAAGCGTTTCCATTATGTAGCTCTTGAAAATTGGAAATTTCCCCTTGAACACAGTTTTGTATAAGTCTGTTACTGGTAATAATTTTTGTGAAATAAAAATGACTTTCAGTAAGAAAGGAAATGAAAAGTAGTGAAAACCTAAACTCTAGTGGTAATAGAAATGCATGTGGCACTAGTTCAGCCTAAAGAATGATTTAGGTTCAGCCCTCAACAGTAATGCTGAACCAACATGGGTAGACACGAAGATGACGGTGCCATAAATAAGACAGCCAAACTTTATTTAGACCAATACAAATCTCTATTAGAGTCACCACACATCTCTTCAATATCTATTGTGGATTATTTGTCATGGGATGCTTCTTTCACCAAGGACAGCATAGACTAGTGGGCAAGAGAGAAAAAACTGTCCATTCATTCATTTCATTCACTCAGGGAATATTTACTAAGTGACCACTGTACGTTATACACTAAGAAGCTAAGTAAAGCCAAGTAGACAACTGTAACAAAAACAAAGCCCCTGGCTTCATGGAATTTGCATCTTAGGGATCTTAGGGAAAAAAAGGTGGAATATAATGCCACATATTGACAACTTCTCTGAAATATCATTAAGGGCAAATGGCATCATATGTTACCTTGCTATTGATAATTCCTGAAATGATACTAGAGTAGATATCTTCCTGGGTTCCAAAATTGTATTGGCTATTTGACTTTTCTTTTTGAGTATCTAAGAGATAGGTCAAATTCAACATTCAAGCAAGAACTTTTGCCTTCCCTTCCCCCAAATCAATGCAAGCCCATTCATCCCCATGGCAGTAAATCACTCTGCCATCCACGCAGTTACTCACCCAATGTACTTCGGAGTTACTCTTGATTTTTCTTTTCTTCCTTGTCTATTACATATAAGCCATCAGCATTTTCTCAGATTTAACTACAAAATATATTCCAAATCAATCTTCTTACTTGATTTCCTCCGTGGAGTCCTAGCACAGGCAGTCAGCATTTCTGACCTGAACTATTGTAGCGGCCTTCTAACTGATCTCCTTGCCTCCACACCCAATCCCTTCAAATTGTTCTCCTCAGAACAACCGCAATGATTGTCATAAATTAAATCAGCTCATCTGACTTCTCTATTTAGACCTCTCAGATTCGTTCTCATTATATCTAAGATTAAAATTCAAACTATCCCTCTGGCCTACAAAGTCCTATACAATAAGGATGCTGTCGTACATTCTGAACTCATTCTGCAACACGCTATTATTCCCAAGTCACCTACTTCCAGAACCACGGCCTCCATTCAGGACCTCAGAAAACGCGTCCATGTGGCAGTACCATTGTTAACGCTGTTCTCCTTGCCAATAAGCACTTGTCCCACGTCAGTGCCACTGATGTTTTTCATTCTGCTCCATCGTCATGACCACCCTGCCTTAATCACCACTCTTACCCAAAGTATGTCAAATTACCTTCCTCATTTTTAAGTGAAATTATCATGTGTATGTTTTATTTATTTGTTTATTTTTGCCACTACTCCCATTGCCTACTGGAATTAAGTTCCTTGAAAGCAGTTAACTGGCTTGTCTTATTCTCCAATGTTCTAAGTAATAGGGGCCAAATATTTATTTTTTACTATTTACTGGGCCATATATGCCAGCATAAGTAGTAAACATTAGCACACCATTTAAACTGGGGGATTTTATGATCAAATCTGTTTTTAAAAAGAGCAATATGGCAGAAGTGTTACAGATCTATTGTAGAGATGTAGAACAGCTTATAATACTTTCATAACAGTATGTAGTAATATATATTAATTATAATACAGCAAATCTCTGCTGCCTAGTTTATCTTTTTCCGTGGACTTCCACAATTCCTTTATTGAAAATATGTGGTAAAATGTGGTTTGAGCTAGTTGATGAAAATGTTGAGCTTGTCTACAATAAAAAGAAAAGGAAATACAACACGAATTTCATGACATCACAGGAACACGGGCTTGATTTCCCTGCTAAGACAGCTTCAGCTGAGAGGCTGCAGCAGGAATTCGGCCTGACCACATTGCAAAGCATTCCAGTGAAGCAGGCTGTGGAATCCGCTTCCTGATTTTGCATTTTTGAAAGGCATATGGTTTGGGTCTATTCTGTTAGATCCTGCCATGGTGACTTTTCCCATTGTTATGTGAGAGTCTTGTTAAAAGATTTTAGTGACACTTTCTACTTCAAGCTGTTGAGGATACTGGGAGGTGGGCAAAGCTGCTGTGAGTTTTATCTGTGTTAGGGGTATTATCTATGGAGGCAGGAGAAAAGCATGCTCACAGGCAATAAACAGTTCTTTTTCAAGGGCTTCTCTAATAATGAGGCAGGTGAGAAATCATGAGAGCTGGAACTAAAAACTAGTCAGAGTAGCCATATAGCAAGGATAAAATGTATGAGCAATATTTTCAAGGCAGAAGAGACTAAATGTAGAACATATTCTATCTGGGAGAACAGGTACAAACCTAAATTACAAACACAAACTTATACAAAATGGCAGATACTCGCAAAAAGACTCAGTTGGTGTGCTGTATCTCTTACCCTAGACATACAAGAATTACAGAAGAGATTTGTTACAGGTGCAGAAATATAAATGAAAGTACTGGGCTTCCAATTATACCTTAGCTTTAAGTAAAAAAGCAACTGCATCAGTATTAAAATAAATCTGACATTCTGACCTCCTGAGGAAACCCTTATAATTAACAGAATTCTCCTAACATTTGAGAAGTAATACTGCAGCTCCTTCCCACATCTTTCTTGTATCTCAGATCCTTACCACTACTCACCTTCTGAAAATTTTCCCAAATAAAAATCATCAAAATTGTTATTGTTTTTGCATCAAATTTTAAAGATTAATAGTTTACTTAAAATGAAAAGAGAAATAAAACGAGTAGAAACCAAAATGTATTGGTGAATCAGATGAAACGGATATGAAATACTAAACTGGGTAAACTGAATGTAAACAAGTAATGATAAGAAATAAATAAGTTGCTTAGTGACAAAACTTGAATAAGATGAAAGTGAGAAACTGAGTAGCTAGGTGATTAAAAGAGTAGATGAGAGATTAAAAGGGAATGAAAACTGAGATCTATTAAGCCAGATTAAAAAAAAACTATTAGATGAAAAATATGACCATAAAATAATTTATGTCATGAAAAAGCACTCGAGTAATATAGGTTTAGTTCTCTATTATTACAGCATTAAACTGAGTGCTTAATTTCAACATTTAAAACTATATTATGTATTTAAAAGAGTAAGGGAACTATCATGCAGAATGGACTTAATTTGTCCATTTGTTCTATAGCTCAATGCCATTCTGAAACATTTTTAATTAAGAACATGAAATGACTCATTAACATTCAGCTCTAAAAATAAATGAGTAATTACAGTATGATGACAACAGCAAGTTACTTTATGCATTGCCACCAAATCTCTTCAAAAAGAGCAAAATACAGACCCAAGAAATTTTGCTTCAGAAAACTTAGGGCAGTAAAAAATTTCATATTTTTAAAAAGTGAACTCAAAACAATGTCATACCCAGGGGTTGCACTTAAACACAAATATTATAAGTACCTATCACCCCTCTCCTAAAAGTACACGTTGGTTATTAATTATAGTCTACTTTTCATCCCTGAGCAGAAACAATAGTTTTTATATAACCAGTATTTGCAAACTATCCTATTACCTTTATTTATTCATATAATAAATCATGAGTCAAACTGTTCAGTTCTAATTTTACAACTGAAACAATTTGATTTAAAGGAGCTAATAACCTAAGAATTCCAAAGGAAGTTAATGACAGGTCCAGAAATATCACTGAAAATGCTATATATATATACATTCATAGCCTATCAGTATGGAAAAAAATTAAATATATGGCTTTCAGAAAGCATTAGGTGTCTTAGAATTAACAGAAAATTGTGGTACATTTGGAAAACAATTCATAAACATTTTTTTTGCAGCTTTTATTGTTATTTCTCTCTCAAACAGCCTATCACGAGCCAAATTCCCCTTCATGCCCTTGTTAGAGATTCATCTATTTGATCTTGTCAAATACTGTTAGTCTCAGAAAAACATGACAACCGATGAACAACTTAAAATAAGAGAACATAGGATAAAAACATGCAAGACACTACCCTCTAACTGTGGATGTTCATAAAAGTAACAGGATCAGATGGGAGTGAATTATTTGGTCACAATGATTTTATTTGACACAAAAATCGTCTTGCAGGGATGGGTACTTTTGGGTTTCATAACATTCTTGGAGGCAGAACACACTTTTTGACTGGCCAAGTCATTCTGAAAATGTCGTTAGCAACTCATTATGAATAATATAAATGTCTATATTAACTAAGAAGCATATATGTGTGTGTGTTATATTATGAGTTTAAAAATGCAACAAAATAATAATTAGTTGCATTTTGCGTTTAGTGACATATTTGCAAACATTAAAAGTATTACTCCAATCTGTCTTGCGGTACACTGTGGTCACTTTTATTTTCTTCTGGTGGGAATATTAATTGTGATAGTCTTATTGAGAGTAAATTAAGCAAACTATAGAGAGGTACTTTGTAACAAATGATATCTTTCTAGAAAACTATGCTAAGCATGAAGTTGTCTTGGCTGGACTTCCACAGTGGCGGAGTAAGGATTCCCATAAATCTACTCCTCACCATAAATCTAGAAACAGTATTAATTTCAGGGCTGGAAATTAATCAAATATTTTGAACAATCTGAGGAGTGTTTACTTTAGAAAAATGCTGAACTTGGAGTAGCAGGATATGTGGCATTGTAACTAGTAGGCCTACTCCCATCCCCATAGCTGTGTCTTTGTGGTAGCCTCAAAAAACAGCTGCCTTGCATGCCTAGAGGAGCCAGACTGGGATTCAAAACCTCAAAAAATTCAACCTCAGAATATTATCACTATTTGAATGTGTCTCATGGCTCTCTGAAAAAGCCCATTTTCAAGATGTTTTCATCATTTTATTTACCTGAAATTCAACTCCATTAGAAAAGCATATCTGAGTATTTGTCAAAAATAATTAGTGGCAGTTGTTTTTCATCATGGCTGCCTGCAGGTGTGATACCAGTTGGCTAAAACAAGATCATAGCCAAAAACGTATGGAGAATGAGATATGTTTGGGGAATTTTGAAAATCTCCAATATTATCCTGAGAATTTACAAGGCTGAACATGTATGCAGAGCTGGGCACATGCTGAAGAAAGACCTGAGAGGGTACCAATATCTCACGATCAACTGACTTGAGGTTTTGCACAAGCCAGAAGTGAAAGCTCAAGGCAGATTTGCAAGCTACTTGAGCACAGAAGGCATGCCCCAACACACATGCAGAGCACTCAGAAAAGAGAAGAAACTTATTGTTTAAGGCATTTAAGGAAAACTCTGACTAATGATCTGGCCAGTAAGTTATCTGAACATGTACTTTATTGGCTATACATTCCAGGTTCTGAGACATACAAAAAACAGTATGCACATATTCGGGGAAAAGCCAAGTTAATAGAAACCATCCCTGTGGTGGCACAGATGTTGGACTTTAGGCAAAAACATTAAAGTAGTGATTTCAAATATGTTAAAAGGAATAAAGAAAACTGTGTCTGAAGAATTAAAGGAATGTATGATGCTGATGTCGCATTACATACAGAATCTCAAATAAAGGGAAAACATGGGAAAAAAACAAATAGAATGACAGAGTTTTGTGCTCAAATATTTAAATACAAAAATGTTCATACAGCATTTCTTCCTTACAAAAGAAAAATGATGGAAATAACATTTAAAAAACAGGCAGTTTAATTTCATTTCCTGGATGAGGAGAATTGAGTCAAATATTCTGAAGAAGTTTAATCATGTAATGAATTTATCTTGACATCCAGACCTGAGCTAAGAGCTATGCATACACATTTCTGTGAAGAGTTAAACAATGTGAATGTAAATCTTAAAAGAAATATAATTTGTTGGTCAAGAGGTTAAAGCCATTCACACACATTACCTGACTTTATTTGTGCACTTGTGCATAGTTTTCATTGTTAAGGATCAGAAAACAACTGCAGTTCCACAAAATTACTAAAGTACTCTAGAGTCAGAAGAAAGATTTAAAAACATGAAATTTTGGCTCAAAATGGAATGTGTCTTTGTTTAAAGTGGATTTGTTTGCTGTTATTTTTTTGGTAACACAATTTATAGTTGGGTTTTATTTCTTTTTTTTTATCCACTTTGTCAATTTCTGTCTGTAATTGGTGTATTCCACCCATTCCCATTCTAAGTGATTATTGATATAGTTGAATTAAAATCTAGTATGTTTGTAACAGTTTCTATTCATTGTACTTATGGTTTTGTTTCGTTGATTTTTCTTCCTTTCTTATTATTCTGCCCTCTGGTTTTTCACTGAACATTTAGGATTCTTTTTCTCTCTTGCCTTAGCATATGATTTATATATATATTTTTTTAATTATTTAAAAGTTGCCCTAGTGTTAGCAATATGCATGTACAACTAATCTATGGCTACATTCAAGTAACATTATATATACTACTTCAAGAGCAGTTCAGGTAACTTAGAATATTACCGATTTTTCCCTTCTAGCCTTTGTAAAATTTGTGACATCACACTTATCCATCTGTTATAAGCATATTATATAATGCTTCTATTATTAATATGAACAAACACTTATATATTATGTCAGATAAGAATCAGAAATATAAGAGTTGATTATGCCTCCACTTATTCCTTATCTGGTGCTTTTCTTCCTTCTCCCTTTCCTTTTGAATTTAGATTGAGTTCTGACCTGTGTCATTTTCCATCATGCTGAAAGACTTCCTTTTGAAAGGTGTTGAGGGGCATGTATGCTGTTGATGAATTCTCTTATGTTTTTGTTTTTCTAGAAAGTCTTTTATTTCTCCTTCATTTGGAAGTATAATTTTGCTGTGTATCTAATTCCAGATTTATATTTTTTCTATGAATATTTCACTTTACTCTTCTTGTTTGTATGGCTTCTGACAGGAACTTGGCTCTAATTATTTTTTCTTCTGTAGGCAAGTTGCATCCTCCTCCTCTCCCCTTTGGTTTCTTTCAAGATTTTCTCTTTGCCTTCTGCTTTCAGCAGTTTGAATATGATATGCCTATGTGTTTTCAAGTTCAAAGGGTTCTTTTAATTTTGAAAGGGATCCATTCTTTTTAGTTCAGTGGTACAATTACCTTTAAAACATTGTGGACTTACTAGGTATCTGATTATAATTTACTCCATCATGGGGAAAAGACATACTGCCACACATCTCTATGAATAGGCCTCTCTCTACTTCCCTCTGTTAGTCTGGGTGCTATATGTCAACATCTGTATAGTTCTAAGGAGTCCTATTATAGTGTTCCTGAAAATGTCTATTAGACATATTCTTAAAGTACTCTGAAGATAATTTGGAGCTATTTTATCTCATTGAGAGGATCTGTGAAACACCATTAGACTTTTCTGAGATCTTAACAAAATATTTTTTTGACCTTGACTATGAGACCGTATTTTACTGAGAGTGTCCTGAATTTGATCTTTGTCCTGAGGCCATTTTTATTAGAAAATCTTTTTTTTTTCTGGGAAACACTGTAAATGAGAGATAATTTAATTTCCCAACAAAGCAAGTCTTGGCTACTTTATATTTCTTCTCTACTCTGTTTGAAAACTCATTATTTCCTTCTTAATCTCATCTCTCTTCCCATACATAATTAGACATAGCTAAAAGAAACTATTTTGTGCCTTACTTATCCTGGAAATCTGATTAGCCAGGTCCTCGAGTTTATTAAATAGCCTGGTGTCTATGTTAGTGTAGAGGATAATATTGTTCATTTGCTGCCAGTATGTAACTCGGGTCCCCTTTTCTCCAGCCCCACACAGCAATTTTGTCATTCCCTTGCCAGCCTTCACTCACAGCTTCCTCTTCAGGCCTTTGCTGACTGATCTCAAAGTGAAGGCCACATGTCTGTTGCAATAGCACTCTTTTTTTTTTTAACAATTTATATTTCAGTTAATGTTTCCTCTGTAATGAATCAGCCTCAGAATTATTGGCTTAACAAAGCAATGATCTTATTCCTCAGGGTCCTTCAGTCCATACTGGGCTTGGCTGGTAGTAGTTATGTATGGCTTGCTGGTGGTTATGACAGCAGCTCTACTTAGATGGCAGGTTGTCTGCAATCTTGGTTCATTTGGAAGACTGATACAGCTAAATTTCTCTCTCATTCCAAGTATGTTGAGGCCTCTCTTTTCCAATATGGTCTTTTTGCCTGGACTTTGCACTTGGAAACTCCAGAAGAATACCTAGACTTTGTACTAGAGGATCAAAGAAGCAGCTTAGCCTTATTAAGGCTTATGCCAGAACTTGTACAATCTGTCACATTTAGTTGCTTAAAGCAAATCACTGGCCCATCCCAGATTCTAGGGAAAGACCTATACAAGGGCATGAATGCTAAATATCTGTGGTTCATTGAAAGTAACCAATAATAGACCAATGCAATTGCATAATCAGTATAACCAAGGGTATATCATGATTACAAATGAAATTGCGACAACACTCAAAAATACTCAAAATGTTTTCTATATTTTTGTCTTTCGTTATGATAGGATTTGAGAGACAATTAGGAAGAATGGGATAAAATATTGTCTACCTCAATTTATTTACCCTTGGAAATGTTACTGCTTTATAACATAAAAATCTTTGCTAACACTGTATTTTAAATACTGGAGATTTCTAAAGTGAACTCTATAAATCACACTTAGAGCATGTTGTTACTCCTACAACACAGCTACTTTTAATTAATGATAATTTTAACAATTTTTATTGTTTTACTGGTCTGATGTGAACAGTTGTTAACTAAAATAAGAAGAAAATGAGTAAAATTGTTATTTTGTAAGTAGAAGTGAGACCTTTACTGTATAAGTCAGCAATGAAATAATCAAGTCGTGTGTTTGACCTCTAAAATGTCAGTTGAAACAAATGAAATCAAAACAAACCGTGGATCCTATAAATAAATACATTATTGGCTTGCCTCTGAGTCAACAGGAATATTAAAAATGAATAGCAGCACTTGATTATGCATTTCTAAAATACAAAGGGCCATCTCATGTCCTGTTGGGTAAAATAGTGCATTAGTCCAATTTTCACAAATATTTTCTTTAGAGGAGCCATACTGTGTTTACAATGATTTCATAATTTTCTAGCCCGATTGCATGCTGTGACTTAAATATAAGTGTAGGCTAATAGGAAAAAAATAAGGGCGAGAAAAAAATCCCACTACATTGTAACTAACACCCAGAAATATAGAGATGTAAAATTCCACATTATATTTCCATTAAACATTTTTCTTGTATTTTATGTAATAAAATGTTTATCCTGAATCTAAATGGATTGTCAGAGCTACATGTATCAAAGACACTTTACTTACTACTGTTTCAGACAATGGTAATTCCCAAGAATAAGGCAATATTTAACTTTTTTTTTTGTCATGTAGCTATGGAATAGGTCCTGGAATGCATTTGATTTATAGGATATTATGTAAAACAATCAATTAATATTAATTTCAATATAATAGGTGGGTTTATCTGAAAACACAACCAAAACAATTAACATTAAATTTTAAATGTCTTGTGAAAAGGGAAAATAAGTACATTTTACATACTTATGTATTTTTATAGTAACAATAAGATTTTGTAATGCATGCCATTTTTAAGAGGGACTACAAAGAGTACTGAATAATAAAATACACATGTCTTTTTGGAGGACGGGTGTGTCAAGAAATTCCAACTGGTACGTAGGGCTATTTAAGAATCACATAATATCTACATATAGGGAAGATTAAAGTAAAAGAGAAAACAAGGCAATAATGTTTTAGAGATCCAGTATGGACAACCACATGCCTGGGTATCTTTGTGTCTCCTGAAAATAGTAATAAGCATACTTTATTCCATGAAATTCATGAGCTTTCTCATAAAATAAACAGACTGATTTTCATCTTCAATATTTTTCCTAATGGCAGACACCATGTTGCTGGTATGGTTCTTTTTTTTTTTTGGCTTCATAAGCATATTGGGCAATAGCCATCAGACCAAACCAACACCACAGTGCCAATAATTGGAAGGACCTAATGTTTAAGATTCCTAGATAATATATGTTCCCTCATACTTTAGTCTCCAACTTTCTAGTTAAACCATTGAGAATGAATGGTTTTAGACTTCATTATTAATAGATACTTGTTCTGTAGAAACCACTCTTCTTCATATTGTCTGTCTGGGAAATAAACATCCAGAAAATAAGCAATGTAAAGGAACACATTTGCTGGTCTGTCTTTGGCCTCAGATTTTATAGAGTCACCTGGGATAAACTAAGTTACATAATAACTATATATTCCAGCTACATTCAGGATAATGATGAAGTCAAAGTATCCATCTGTGATTTTAAAGAAATCTCAACCTATGCTTTTCTAGATATAATCTTCGATGAGAAGAAGAGATCTCAGGAATGAAGGAAAAGTATTAAAAAATAATGGAGAACACTTAAGCAAAATCTGATTAGGATGCAGTCATAGCCCACAAGTTACTCAACTTCTCAAAGTAATTAAGCCAATCCAGAAAAAATGCTTATTAGTAAGATAGCCATGCATTAGCAAAGCTGCCAATACAATACTCAAAAAGAGACCATTAAAGCTAAGATATACTTAGGGGAATTGTCAGCCTACCTTATACAAACATCTCTCTCTAAAATAATTTAAGTTCATTAAATACCTCTTCTGAGCATCCACATAGTTAAATAAGAAGATTCACTCAATTTTATTATTTCTCAATATTCTGATTTTCAAAAAATATTGACCATTTAAACTATATGCAAAGTATCAGGTTAGGTCCTATGGTCTAAGAAGTAAGTTCCTTTTTTAAGAGCATCATTAAGATATAATTGACATACAATAAACTACACATAAATTGTACATTTTTAAAAGTGTTGATGCCTATAGACACCAAGGAAACAGTCACCATAAGATAACGAACATACCTATCACCTCTTTTATTTCCTTCTGCTGATCCCTGGAAGTCCCTTGCCTTCATCCCCCAGCAACTACTTGTCCTGCTTTCCATCACTCAGAAAGTTTACTTTTTCTAGAATTGTATATAAATGGAATCACACAGTATTATTCTTTTTCTCTGGCTTAATTCATTCACCATATTTATTTTGAGATTCACCCATGTTAAAGCATTTATCAATAGATCATTTCTTTTGATTACTGAGTAAACATTCTGTTGTATTGATACCAGTTTGTTTATCCATTCACCTGCTGAAGGATATTTAGGTCCTTCATTTTCAGATAACACAGTCTAACAAGGGATAATGGAATATGCTTGCAAACAAGGCAAAGCAATAGACCATTTATTGATCACCTACGATATGCCTCTAAGTGACTTAATCATTTTATATATGTCATTTAATTTAGTTCTCAAGAAATTGGGAGGAAAATTCAAACTCACATTTCACCTAAACTCGTCATTTCTATAAATATGTTTAATATATAATGGCACTCCATAAGTATGTATTTTATGAATAATCTGTTTTTAGGAAATGAAACATATCCCCAAATGCCAAGGAGTCTCATTGGAGGTCATTTGTTATATGGTGCATGGTAAAATCATCCCATTCCCATATATATGGGTATTCAGCATGTGGTGTTACTATATGTTGTTTTTATTACATAATAATTCCTGCATATATTTGTAGTGCCTATAATCTTGATTATATATGTTACATTTGTAATGCTACTGATAATATTACTTAATGTGTTGTCTGCTTATTATGTCCATGAACTAAGCTACATGATTTTATATATCTTATTTCATTAAATTCTCACAGAAATCCTGAGATATTAGAATCTTATTTTTTAAAGTTTCCAAATAGGAAACTAGGGTTTATAGGTGTTAAATTGCACATCCAAAACTGAATTTGTAAAAATGATAGTAGGTGGAAATATGGATCTATAGCTAAGAATGAAAACTATCAGAAATGGTAGTTGCATGGGTAAATAGATACTTTTATTATTTAAAATTCTATTAAAGATAGAATTGAATTTTTAAGCAAAAATAGTATCAATGTCATACAGAGTTTGTAAAAATATGTAAGTAAAATGTAAGTCAAGAATCTCATAAGGACCAGGTGGGAAAAAATGGAAGTGTACCATTGTCAGACTCTAATATTAAATGTGAAGTGATATAGAATCACTTGAAGATCTACATTGATACATTAAACTTACATAATAGGAACTCTAATTCAGCCACTAAAATAAATAAATACTTTTAGTAAATAAGCTAACTAAAGATAAACTTGAGTTATACAAATTGTATATAAAAAAAACGTAAGTGGGGACAATGAATAAAGCAAACATATTGAAAACATAAAATGTAAATGGACTAAATACTCAGGTTAAAGTGAAGACATTCTGAGATAGGATTTTTAAAAATCTAACAATATGCTTGTTCACATAAAACACACATAGAATTTATAATCACAAAGCAGTGTCATTGATCCAATATACACACTGATATTTGAAACACATGCCCTAAATCTTCAATCCTGGCAAGGAGATGATCTGTCTAAATTACTACAGGTAACAATTTAGCTAAATTACTTGATGCAGTAAAACAATGCTAAAATAAAAGGGCATTCATCTTTCCAAATTTTAACTGCTATTTTCTCATTGGCTATTACCTGACTGATAAGGTAATGATAAATATTTAAAGTTTTTATTTAAGCAGTACTCCACTTTTTTGTTGTAGGTGAAGTAATGATAGCTGCTTTAACAAATAAGTTCTTACTATATAGATATTTTTATTCTGTGCAATTGGTAGCATGAATTTTGGTGAATGGCCAGCCTTTTCCACACAAAGCCCTCGATAATTTCAATTGAAAATTCTTAAAATGAAAATCTGAAGGTTTGTTCAATTAAAATTTGAGTGCATTTTGACTGCCTTTTGGAATCATGACCTATAATTACTATTAATGAATCTAATCAGCTGACCCAGTCCAGATGGAATGTTATGATTAACCTATTTAATAAGAAACAGATCGCTTCACATTTAATGACTTCTTACTGTGTATTAGACACACATTATGTTATGTTTGTTATCTACCATATCTCTTTTATTTATTCTAATTATGCTATGTATGAAGTTAATACTATTTTGTACCTATTCTAGAAGGAAATTAATTTAAATTCAGTGATTTCTGGTATTTCTCTGACAAGAGTATACATATTTTTAACCAAGATAGTGTTGCACTGTGACACTTCATACTTCACAAATAGCAACATTTGTCTCTTTTGATTTTATTTTTTTTAGAGGAAAACAGGATAATTACAAAAAATGAAAAGATAATGAAGTAATTTACTCAGAGCAGAATAGTTTGGGAGTATATGATATAGTCCAGAAAGAGTAAAAGTATTTCAAAAATTCTGTAAAATGTATGTGTGTGTGTAACAGAGATGAGAGACAGAGAGAGAGTTGATTCTTCAGTGGAATCCTTGAAAAGTTTTCTGATAGATTTCTCCTTTGAAATAGTCACATAAAAAGCAGTTCTTGCACAGTGGAAACTTCATAGAAGAGGTTTTCATTGGCACCTGGCTCCTAATTTTTTCCTTGCTTGAAATTCTTTAAATACCTAATAATAAACTTCATGTTATTTCATGCTCTACTGTAGTTAGATTTCATTAAATTAATTAAAATTTATGGATAACCTACTTTATCAGTTAAAGTTCCAGTCAAGAGTCAGAAACAGCATCAGTGTATTTTAGCTTGGAGAATTTAATATGCCTAAAAAAGCAGCAAGAGAAGAGGAAGTCTCACATGTGCTAGCACCTGAAGGAAGCAGCTGTCTAGGCTGGGCGCAGGGGAGCAAAGGAGGAGGGATTCCATGGAGCTGAGGCTCTTAACTATGAGAAGGTGCTGTTCGTGTCCCAGATGGTGGTGAGGGCGTGGATTTCTCTGAGCAGGAGAAAGGGCCCACAGGCTGGGACCGAAACAACTAAGGATGAAGTTCTAGCTGGTCTACTGCTGACTCCTCTGAGATGGGTACACTGAAACTCTTTCTAAGACTGCCAGAAAAATACAAACTGAGATCAACTATTGTTACTAGAATTAACTGCTACTGATGGAGTGAAGCAGCACTGTTGGCATGATCATGACAGGAATAGTTTATTATTTTCCTATTGCTGATGGAACAAATTATTATAAAGTTATTGTCTTCAAACAGCATGAATTATCTTGCAGTTCTGGAGTCAGAAATATGAAATGGGTCT
The DNA here is from genome assembly GCA_032199065.1 of Smutsia gigantea. Taxonomy (NCBI): domain Eukaryota; kingdom Metazoa; phylum Chordata; class Mammalia; order Pholidota; family Manidae; genus Smutsia; species Smutsia gigantea. The sequence goes on along the minus strand of JAVSCE010019800.1, from coordinate 86,770 downwards.
TACTGTCTAAAATCAAGGTGCTGGCACAGCTGCATTCCTTCTGGAAGATCTATGTGAGACTCCACATCCTTCCCTTTACCAATTCCTAGAGGCCACCTCCTCCCTTGGACTGTGTCTCCTTCTCCAGCACTAACGCTCATTGCTCCAACCTCTGCTTCTGTTGTCACATCTGCCCTTTATCCCTTGGCCTCCACGGTCACATCCCTTCTGACTCTTCCTCTCTCTACCTTTTGAGAATGCTTGTGATTACATTGAGTTCATCAGGATAATCCACATAACATTCCCATGTCAACATCTTTAACGTAATCACATCTCTAAAGTCCCTTTTGTCTCATATGGTATCATATTCACAAATTTCTCGAATTAGGACATGGACATCTTTTGGAAGAGCTGGTCTGCCACAAATATGAAGCTGACAAAGGACTAGCCAACAGAAAGGAGTAGGAAGCCAAACAGGAAATGAACAGGAACAACAAGCCCTTCCTTCCTCCTTGCTTTCCAGTCTGGCTCTGCGACTCCTTCTGATAGCACCTAGAGCAGGAACTCTCTGGCAAAGAAGAAATGCTGTCGACAGATTCTCAGTCCCAGATTCATTGTTTAGCAGAGAATAAAAGGGTAGATTTAAAGCTGAGAAACAATAGCTGAGTAAGTAATTTAACTTGGCATTGCTAGGCAATAAGGATATAACACACCCAAATATATACACATACACACACCACACTGCCTTCAAGGGACTTCAGTGTTATCAAAGGAGTTAGGAGGGTATACAAAAGCAAAGGAAAAACATAAATTAAATAAATGATACGTGAAAATATAAGGAGAGCAGAGAGAAGAAAGGAGATTCACATAAATTGAGAATGAACTTATCAGTTGTTCTTCAAGCCAGTGGGAAGAGGGTGTACTGTCGAAGAGGCAATATTGTCTTTTCTCAGAGAAACATGTATATAGAGTGAAATAAATCAGAATAGGAATGTTTAACAATTATTATTGTTTTTTTTTAATTCCTACTAAATGTTATTTAAATATCCAAATATTTTATATTTTGATTTATAATAAATAATATGCTTGGCAAATAAATAAATGCTTTTCAGAACAATTGACAATGTACAGTAATTTTGATGCTTAATATAAACTCATGTGATAAAATTTGAATCATTAAAACTGGCATTAAATTTAAGAGTTATCCTTGCTGTTGAATGTACCTAGAGTACATTCATGTCCTCTACAGTGAAATACATTATACTGTATTTCACTATATGATTATAAAAGAAATATTGATAAACACATGCAATTTTTCTGATTAGGAAAAAAGTTGCTATAAACAAACATTTTTACTAATATCCTGGTTCATACATGCAAGTATTATTTTCTAAGTTTTCATATATGACATACCTAGGTTCAAGTTTAATAGATAATGCCTGACTTATCCAAAATTGTACTAAGTTTCCACTCCTATAAGCATCAATGAGTTTTCATTGCCTCACCTTACCAGCACTTGATATTATAACTTTTTTTTAAATAATGAATATTTGGGTGTTATGACATATCACTGTTGTTTTGCTTTACACACTTTTGCTATGACGAATAAAGTTGACTACCATTTCATATTTTTCATATGTTATTTAGAGCTTTGTGTTATCTTACTTTGTGAGGGTTTCCATATTTATATGGATAAATATAAGTCCACTGTTGCTTGTCTTTTCAGCCTCTCAATGTCTTTTTAAAAGTAGAATTTCTAGAGTTCATTGTACTGAATTTTAGTGATTCGTTTTGAGTTTTTGCAGTTTTTATATTTTATTTCGCCACCCCAAGGTCATGCTGTCAATCACCCATTTCATCTCCAAAAACCTTATTATTTTGCTTTCCATCTAAATTTACAATCCGTCTGGAATTTCTCCTTATTTATGGTGTAAAGTAGAAGTCAGTTATCTTTATTTTACCTACATAAATATACACTAACTTAATCTGCATCATATATTGAGGAAAATAGTATATTGAAAAGACTGTCAATTATTGTGAGACCTTTATTCATTGAAAAGACCCCATTTCTTTAACACCAGATTTGTCATGAATCAAAAAGCTCACTCCCACGAAGCCTATTCTGCTTCACAGATCTACTCAGTGAGTTTTGTACAATCTTCCAATTGTATTGCCTGGTCTCAGCCCTTTCCATTTTCACATAAATTGAGAATGAACTTATCAACTGTTCCTCAAGAAACTTTTAGGATTTTTTTCATTGGGTTTGAAATTGATTTATAGATCTGTAGATGAATTTGAGGGAATTTTACTTGTATATTACTTTAACATTATTGAATATTCCAAACCATGAATATGCTGGTGCCTCTATTCACTGGATATTTTCATTTCCTTCTATAATATTTACAGAATTCTGTAAAGAAGTCTTGTACTTTTTTTGTTAGATTAATTTTTATCATTTGATGGTTTGAAGTTAACAGTTAATACTTTATTTTAATATTTTGTTTTAAAGTTCTGTATATATATATATGTATACACACACACACACACACACACAGATTTTGTATATTGACCTAATCTCTTTGTCACTGCACTAGAATCAGGATGCGAAAGGAAGACATAAAACTGTCACTATTAATAATTAGTATGAGAGAATACTTAGGAAATAAGAGAAAAAAACTGAAAGTTAAATTGTCAGAATAGAGATGTTGACAGATAACATCCCTGGTTTCAGATCTTCAACATTTAAACATTAAGTTGGTGTTTGCATGAGGATTTTATTTGTTATTTTAGATAGACTTAGACAAAGGAAGTTTTCTCCTTTCCCTAGTTTTCTAAGGAAATTTTATTGTGAGTGGTTATTTAATTTTATCAAAATATTCTACATTTAGTGAAGTAATTGTATGATTTTTCTCATGTTTGAAAATGTGAATCCTATTAATTTATTAAAAATAGTATATTTTAATTCTTATTCTTTTGTTTTACATATATAAAATTTAATAATTTATTCAACAGCATTTAGTAATGCCTTCTATGGATAAAAGTAAAATTAGAACTACTGTAATGAAGAAGATACAGCACAAATACAAAAATTATACCCTGGGGTTCTGAAATTTTAATGTTCATTGATATTATAATTTAATTATTTATATTTTGATTTACAAATTTTAATTGTACATTGAATATTAGTTTACTAAACTAGAGATGACAGAATATATATCTCTTACTTTTAGGGCATGTTTTTAAATGTATGAAATATCTGATTTTTAGTATATGAAAGTTTCACTGTATTTTCCTTAATGAACTGCCTGTATTACAAACAAATATTCTTTTGATGTGGTCTCTCCAGAACAAAGCCTGGGACTTCCAGGGGTAGACAATGTGTTATATACTACCATTAAATAAGTACAATTATAGAAAATAGACTCCTCAAAATATCCTAATTATTAGCCTTTTTCTTGGTTTTCATACTAGATTTCACAAACTAGATATAAAATGATTGGAAATTTTTAAATACAATAAAAACTAGAGTTAGAGCTCATAAAATATGACTGTGTCTGATTATTCTACCAAATATCTCAAAGGAAAAATCAAATCTGATAAATATCAGTATCCCATAATCTCATGCAGCACTCCAAACACTTCACTGGGGCTTGATGTTGTTAGCAGGCAAGCTGTTATACTGACATTTGATTAAATTTTTATATGGCTGTGAAACTAAACATGACAGGATTTACCTTCCAGTGTGTTTTTCATATCCAAGGTCACGTAAGTCTTCGTGGTATACCAGCAAGAATGTTTTATGTCATACCAGCATGTATTACTAAGTCAAATCTTATGGCATACTAATTATTTATCTTACTGAATGTCTTATCACTTGTTTTGATATCATATGAGATCACAAAAGTACTGATGCCAGCTTGTATCTATTAGAATTAATATATCCAAATATAAAAAGATTTATAGCTTGAGATATAAAAAAGTATTGAAAAATATTGAAAAACATATAGCATAAGAAATACAGATATGAGATCATAAATATCTGCCTGTGCATACATAAGTACACATGTATTCAGTTTAAATGGCAACTACATCTCTTAATATTTAATTTCACAAATAAGACAGCATAAAGGTTCCCTAGAAGATACAGGATAATTATTAATAATTCAAAATCTACCATTGTGTTTTTGTATCCATTTATATTAACACTTTGATTTGTACTCTAAAGACTATGTATTTTTAGTAATCTGGAACAAGGAATATTTCCCTCACAAAAATGATAACAAGGAAAGATAAATAAAATCATAATTTTTGGCATATACATTTACTATAAGAATTTACATTGCTATTGTTATTATTTTCTGTAACTTTGTGGCATTCTAAATTTATATTATGTTTTTTTGGAGGGATGGATAAAGTATTTGTATCTGATTTTCCAATCTTCAGCACATTTTTTTGCATTTGATTGTATCGTTTCTATAATATGCCATCAGGCATATCAACTGAGACACAGAGATAGTAGAAAAACCTCTGTCAGTCAAGAAAGTTGGACTTATAAAAAGTACTGCAGCAAGGAAAAATACAACTTTGACAACTGTAATAGTTTATCAAAGAAGTAAGTTAAGAAAGGGTGTTTATTGGTATTTGAGTACTGGGCATGACTGATTTATAGAAATCTTTCAAGGAAGAGTTTAGGATTGGTCAAAGTTCATATAATATTTAGGAATAGTAAGATGAGAGTTTTCATGTGAATCCCAATGAATAATCTATCATGATAACTGCTCAGATGTGAGTGCTTTTGCATGGATAAATCTCTTTGCAAAAAATTTCAGAAGTAAATGGTGAAGTTATTTATTAGTTTGTTGTCTCATCTTCTAGGCAAGGATTTCCTGAAGCCAACAGCTAAATTATGTTGACTCAGGTGGTGTCATTCTCAGTCCCAACAGTTGAGTTTTATTGAAGCAGGTGTTCTTGGTTCTCACAATTTTGTTCAGTGATATGTATTTAAAGGAAATCTTAATAGGTATCTTCCTCAGAGGTAAACCAAATTTCTACTGGGTATATGCAGCAATTTAAATATATGTCCATGATATAATGGTGGAGGAGATGTCACTAGGACTCCAAATGGTCCAGAAACTGGTTCAAGTACAGATCTAAGCCAAAATATTGGTCAAGTCTTATATTCTTATTTAGGACCTCTTTGTGGTGAATGTGATCATTACACTATCTTTAAACTAAGGTCCTGTTTTTCTCAAGACTCATTATTCGCATTCTGAGGTGGAGTAAAGTTGGTGATACACATGCCTTTCTCAACTTTGTAGCCTTTTTTGATTTCTCCAAATAATCCTCTTTTTGTGTCTAATCTTCAAATATTTTTTTTTCAAAATTTGCCTTTGATGTAATCCACCTGTAATTCTGTATCTATTTATTGGATGAGTATTCCACACTAATATAAGGATAATCCCATACTCCAGTGAAAATACAGTTTGTAAGGGTAATACTTTCTTGTATATTGGAATTAGCAATTTGCTTCAATTCAGTGTTAACAAAGATCACCTTTCTGTACGTCTAAACAGCATCTTATCAGTTAATCCAGTTCCATATGGGGGAGTGGGGTCCCCCCCCAATACCAAGCAATTCAACTCAATTCTGATACTATGTACCCAAAGGTAGCATAAGATTCCACATGTTAAATATTCAGTCCTACTAGCCTGTGCCCTTTACCACCACTTCAGATACCAGTTACAAGCCCTAGGCTGTTACCTGTGCCTCTGACAGACTGGTTACAGATTGAAAATTCCAAGAATCTCCTCCTTTGGTTTGATTCATTTGCTGCAATGGCTCACAGAACTCAGGGAAACACTTTGGTTTACCAGTTTATTAAAGGATATGTTAAAGACTATGAATCAACAGCCAAATGAAGAGATACATAGGGAGAGATCCTGTGGGTAAAATTGCAATATTTCCAGAATCACCTGGCCTTAGTGCAAATCCATGGAGAGAAGTAGTCCATCTCTATATCAACAGTTGATTACAAGGGGGTGCAAGCAAGGATATATCTGGCCCAGAGAGGTTTGGTAGGGTCCTTTTTGCAGCTGGGTTGTGAGAGACGTGAGTGAGCAGAAGTGGACGACTGCTTGTAAGCAAAAAATGGGTTTCTCCCACTTTATTCTCCCATTGACTGATTTCGACTTCAAAGGTTTTTTGCTCCAGGCTGGGAACATACTTTCTCCCTGGAGTTACATGTCCCTAACAAAGGAGCTTTTGTCTTTGTAGAGCCTGGGGCCACACTTGGTAGCATGTGGAGGCATTCTGATTCCTCAAGCATGGAAGCTCCCCTAAAAAGGCCAAAACACTGTCTTCTGGAATTTTTATGGAGGTTTCATTCCATACTCATGCCTGACTAAGGCACTGGCCATTTGCTGATTCAATCTCCAGCCCCTCTCTCCCCACCAGATCAGATGTCAGGGGTGGGGCTGAAAGTTCCAACCATGTAATCACATGGTTGGTCCTCCTGGTAACATCCCTGCCTTAGGTGGGGTCCAAAAGTCACCTTTGTTAATGACAAGCCACTCATTTCACCTTTATGGCACTGAAGTGTTTTCAGAAACTGTGGATAAACCCCAAATATATCTGAGAAATATGTATTTGATATTCTGAATGACCAAATACACATTTATTATAAATAATTACATCACAGGTAGTAGTGGAGGAAGGGAAACCGTCTATAATCCCACAACCACGTCTCTTCTAGTGAGACTTTGCCTCTGGATTGTGAACTTCACATGTTTTTTTTTTCTTCCCTTAAGTGGGACAGGATGACTAGAGTGGGCTGAGGTGGGTAATTCTCTTTTCCCATAAGGAAGCATGCAGGGGACTGGACTTGGGTATTTCCCTTCCCCCAGGTCAGTCAGACTGATAAACTCTCATGGGTTGCATTCTGGTCAGATAGTTTCTCCTGAGGGTAGAAGTTAAAGAGTAGAAGGCTCTGATATATTTCATAATGTTTACTTCTTCTTTTTACCTGTCAGAAGTATGAAGGAATTTTTTTCCAATACTCACTGTGAGAACCTAGATAAATTCCTTGAAGTAAAACACAAAATTTTGAGGACCACCCTACACCTTACTCTCCCTGGAGTTTTGGAGTTTAAGACTTGTCCTCCCTGAGCCTCCAGCAATTCATCATCACAGTTTAGGTTGTGCTACCCAGGCACTATTTTCTGCAGAGGCCTCTGCTTGTGGGTTTCTGCTCCAGTAAATTACAATCCCATTTGCCTGTCAGTTTCTCCAATTTGGGGAACACAGATTTTCCTTGTGACCTCACTTCCTGGTCAGATCAAAGAAGACTTTAAGTCTGTTCTTATTATTCAGTGTTTATTTATTGTTTGGACAGAGCAGCAACTTCCAAGTTTCTTACCCAAGGGCCCAGAAACTGGTTTTAGATTAGGTCTAGATTAGGTTAATGTCAGTACCTGGAGTGTCAGAATTTTCTAAGTAACATTAACACACACACTTCTTTCCTAACAGATTATGTATGGCAGAACCTACTCAACTCAAGTCATGTATATATGCTCTTACACAAAGTTCTGAGTAAGAGCACAGATGGTTTAGGCTCATCTTCCATCTTACAAATCTTTACAACTTTTACATAGAAAAGTAATATTGAATCACCATGTCTTTGCGTTGTCATACTTCCAAACTGGATAGTAGCTATGGAACCAGCCTAATGGGCCCAGGAGACAAGATGTGAAAGAAGTTCATTGTTTTGCATTTTGCATTTCTGTATCTGAATAAGGAATGAGAGAAATATGTTCAAAAAATTATTTGATTAAAAATCAAACAAATTTTGTGAGCTGGCATGCAAATTAATTGGATACCTTATTTTGATTTATTTTGAACTTTCACATCATTTGCCTTCAAATGTATCATATTTATTAGCATGAGCTTCTTTATTTTTTAATAACATTTGGTAACATTTAAGTAAGTTGCTTCTTGTCTTAGTCTGTTCAGGCTGCTTATTAGAAAATACCACAGTGTGTGTGGCTTGTAAAGAGCAAAATTTTTTTTTCTCACTGTTCAAGAGGCTGGAAGTCCCAGATCAGGGTCCCAGCACAGTTTGGTGCAGCAGAGGTGACCCTCTGAGACCTAGCCAATGTGAAGCCATTTTGTTCAAAGATACCTTTTCAGAACAAGTTGCTGGGTTGCATTCCTGGACTGCAGTTCCAGAACAGGAGGAGCACCCCCCTTTCCCAGTAGAGCTAAGGCAAGGCACGAGGAATGCAGCTTTGTGTCTGAAGGGAAGCAGAGATAAGAAGAAGGAACTCCACTATTGCTGATTACCTGCTTTCTTACAACAATGATTTGCATTCCTGCAGGCAGCACCCTTTCCTATTTCCTGATAAAAGCTAGCCTAATGAGTGAGGGGTGGGAGGACTTTGGTAGAGCAGCTACCCAATGTTGTTCACTACACCATGAGTAACCCCTTAATAAAACTCATTGACTAGCCAAGATGGACTTCTCCAAGTCTTTCTTCAGCCCATTGAGTTCCCCCACAATCTGGGGGATGGCATTTCTTTCACATCCCTCCAGGAAATTCCCGTATTGGGTGTAACTCCTGGGGAAAAATTCCATGGCAAAATACCTCTAAAGCTGAAATCAGTCAAAGGGAGAAATAAAGTTAAGAAAACCATTATTTCTTACAAGCAGTTGTCCCATCTCTCTCTTGACCAGGCTGCAACAGAAGAGAGCTCCACCCAACCTCTCCAGTTCAGATAAACCCTGGCAAGCTCTTGTAATTACCTATTGATATGTAGATGGACTAATTTTCTCCACCCCCTTGGAAACACCTATTGATATGCAGATGTACTAAAGCCAGGCGAGAGATTTTGGAAATACTGCAATTTTACCCACATTGGGTGAGTTCTTGTAGCTTTCAGAATTCACAATGTATCCTCACATGAGGAAAGGGGCTAGGGAGCTATGCGGACTATCTTTCATAAAAGCACTAATTCCATTCATGAGGGCTGCACTTTCATAATCTCATCAATTCCCAAAGGCTCCACCTACTAACACCATCACCTTTGGAAATTAGGGTTTCAACATATCAATTTTGGGGAGATGCAAACATTCAGACTGTAGCACTTCCTAAGCTCTACTTCTGCTGAAGATATCCTGCTGTAATCACCTGGCTTCTTTAAATTGCTGTAATACATCATTTTCATTAACAAATTTATTTTCCACACCACATAGAGAAAAGATGAAGCTCAGAACTTAAAACATGCTGAAGAGCCTCCATAGTAACTGAATACTTTTGTAAAGCCTAGCCCTTTCCTTTCTCTGTTCTGAAAGACATCAACAGGTAGAATAAAAGCAGGCTTCTTGGTGGGTATGGTTTTATCCCACCGACCATGGGCGAACATGAGCCAAACAGCATAGCCTACATGGTATTGTGAGGTCTAAACTCTAGCATCCCTCAAGTACTCTGCTTCTGCAGGGAGGATAGTTTCACTAGCACACCTTCACTTCCTTGTTCTTTCCTCTCTCGTGACCTCACTACTGTAAATCAGGCCATAAATATCATGTTCATGCTGCACATGCTCCAGTTTTCCCAACTTCTCTGAGTTCATTCCCTGAACTACAGACCTGAAATTTACATGTCAAGCTTCCTACTTGGTAGCTAATAGGGTTTTCTAAGTAAAAGGTCTTGAACCTGTATTTTATACAATATTTTTTGTCCCAGTTTTCCTTATTGGTTACAGTGACACTCTTTGGCCAGTTGTTTAAACCAAAACCTAGTTGTACAGGGCTACCTCAAGAACATACTCCTGTCCACCAACCTCAGAGTGAGCACTAGTCACTACAAGGCCTCAGCAAAATTCAGTCCACTAAAGTGTACAGTCTTTATAGCCTAAGATTGGTAAATATACACCAATGTATTATAATTATTCATATCATATCTCAAATTATGTTTTTTAAAAAGTCTATAGTTATAAAAGTATTACAGTTCTTGCTATATCATGTAAATAGTATCTTCCATTAATAGGATTTCACAAAGCAAATAATGGGAAGTCATTAGGGATTGTGCTAAATATCACTGTTAAATTGTCTGCATATACAGCTAATTTAACTCTTTTGCTTAAATTATCTAACCAGTCTTTTAGGCAGGAAAATGGATATGAGAGGGAGGGGGAAACAGTATAAGGCCAGGAAAGCCCATTAAAAAAAGCCCCTGAGTTAATCAGTTAATCAGTTAAAGCTCAAAAAGCCAGAAGTAACTTGGCCTGGAATGTCTGAATATTCCCCAGATAAAGGAGGGTACCTCAGCATAGCCCTGTCTTTACTGTGTTAATCATGCAGGCTCAGCTTATTTTTTAACTTTAACTCTATGCTGTTTTTTATCCTTCGGTCCTAATCAAGTAATTTGCAACCTGGGCAATCAATTTAGAGAGCAGGCCAAGCCATAAATAACACAGTAAAAAGCAGGAACGATTCCATCTTAAAGATAAGATTGCATTTTAATACCCAGGAAGTTAAGGAGTAGGATTCTTAACTTACTCTTTAGCAAAAAGACAATAAATCAGCACACCCTGTGGGGCTAGGCAGGCGGTCTTAATTGATGTGCTCCCAAACAAGGAAGCTGCTATCCTGGGAGGGAATCAGAGCAGTAAATTTCTTGGGTCAAGTTAATTTTAAACATCTTGAGACCACTTAACAAGTCTACATCCCCAGCCCTTGGTCACATTCCTGAAAAATCCTTAAAAGGGGGAACCCCCAACCTTTCAGCGTACTGGGGTTGCCTGCACTTTCTAAGTGCATAGCTTTAACTTTTTCCAAATCTTTCAGCACACCTCCCTCTGAGGTCACCCATACTTTCTAAGTGTGTAGCCTTAAGCTTTCTCCAACCTTTCAGAGTACCTCACCTCCCTGAAGTCACCTGCACATTTTCTTTCTTTAAGTAAGTAACTTTAAATACTTTTTCTCTGCTTCACTACGGTGTCTCAACCCTTCAATTCTTTGCTGCAGTGCGGACAAGAACTGAGGAAAATACATAACACTCCCCCAACAAGTCCATTAAGGGCACCACACAGGTGGTTGGTTATTAATTGTTCATGAAAAAGATACATTCATGAAATATGAAAAAAAAAATACTACACTTTTTGAAACTAGTGCTTGAGCATTTTTCTGCCACTTTCTATTTTCAACTTAGGCAGAGCAAGGTGAAATGAATTATTTTTGTAAATACAAAACAAAGATAGAGTTAAAGGTATCACTGTGCATAAGAAATGTAAATTAAAAAAAAACAACTGACATTTTAGATAACTTTCAAATACTCAAACTGTTCATACACATGCATTATATAATCGCATTCATCCAACACATCTTTTGGTGAAAAGCATGTTTTATATGTCAAAATTAGATGTAGGGAAACTATAACCAGGGTAATAGATCAATTTGTCCTGCTTCCTTCACTTAGTAACTAGTTTCACACGGAATTTAGCCTACACTTCTGATTCTCATTGAACTGCCTCTGCTCCTCTGCTGCGATCATTAACCCAGTCTTCCAAAAGACAAATGTTCCTGCGAAGTCTTTCCGAAAGAAAGAACTTCAAGAATTTCACAATATGAGACCTGCTGAAAAGGACATGAGCTCAGAAAAGAAATCTCTAGAAGCCAAAAATAAGTAAAATCTAATTAGGAAGAGCTGTTTAACTTCACACTGTGAAACTATAAAGCAGCTATTCAGAAAGTAAAATAATCAAGAATTATGCAGAAAACTTATTAAAAATTAGGAGTTACTGTAGAATGTGTTAGAATGTACTTAACTATGCAATCTCCTGTAATGTATGGACTCACATAATAAGAAGCAATTTTGTGTAGCTCTGATACACTGCAAGAGTGTGGATCTGGAAAATCTGAGTATAACGTGTATGTATAAATGTATCCGTGAATCAAGTAGTAAATGACTGCCGTGTGTAATATGCTAATAGATTCTATTTTTTTTAAAGGTTTTGCTAGTTTTATCCATTTAAACTTTATGCCAGGCTGAATTACTAATGAATGGCACTGTCCAGGAAGACTCTCTGCAATGATAAACATTTTTTATCTGAACCTTTCCCAGAGGATAACCACTTGTCCCATATGACCATTAAAAGCACTTGAAATGTTGTTATTATTACTGATAAACATAATTTTAAATTATATTGAACTTAATTTAAATTTAAATAGTCACATGTAGGTAGTGGCTGTCATATAGGACAAAGCAGTTCTTGTATGAAATAAAGCAAAAATCAAGAATTCTGAGTTAAATCACTGATTTCAACTGAGTTCTTTTTTCTCCTTATTTTAACAAAATCACAAATACTTTTTAGAAATTGGAAATATTGAATGATTTTAATCCATTTATAAAGCCACATGTTTCAGTTTAGACCAGACTATATTTGCCAACAACTAGAAACATGTAAGAGGAGTGGTTTTGTTTTTGCCACGTGTTAGTGCCTGGAAAGAGCTGCTGTGCTTCAATAGCACTTACTATTTCCATATATATGTGCCCAATTTCATTTCCACTTGTATATGAAGTACAATGATTTTAGGAATTGATTGATAATTATGTTCCTTATTAACTTTGTAAGGTTCATCTGAATATATTTTTATAAAAATAAATATAAACAGAAAAAGTTAATGTAATGGTAACTGAATATATAAAGGCTAGTTCAACTAAAATCAAAATAGTTTTAATTCTCCACAAACCGTACTTCTAGTTCTCCTATAGCATCCTGAATAACGGTTATGTCCTAGGTAAGTTCTGATACCTATGTCAAATGCCCAGCAGTTTATGCTCAATGGAAATTTTTCTACCCTCTAATTTGTTTCAGTATCAAGAAAAATTCAAAAAGATATTTAGTAGATGTCATGAAATTGCAAAGAAAACATTTATTTGAACAAAATTAAATGAATTAAAGAATATAATAAATGATTGAGTATGAAAGGGACCAAAGCAGAAATACGTATTTGTTTTTATTTTTTGCAAAAATGAATCGATTCAGATTGGGGTAAACTCCTTAGTTCAACCTGATAAATTTTATATGTATTATGAAAATATAGGTTCACTATTTTTGCAACCATGTTCTTTGCTGTAGAATTTCATCCCAGAAATAGTGGGGGAACACAGGAACTTCCGCTGCTAAATATTTCCAGTAGAATCACAGCAATAAAAAATACAAGCTGCCAGAGAGGTTTTCCTTTCTATTAATAATGATGAGATAGAGCAGAAAATCTGAAGAATTTTTATGAATAAATGTGAATTACATAAAAAAGGAAAAATTTAAAGTAATATATAAACTCAGTTTATGTATTTCAGTGTGTTTCACCCATTCTTACAAAACAAAGTTTCTAATTGTAAGACAACTTAAAGTCAAATTCTTTAGAGGTTATGACTCTTTAATGATGACTAATTTAGGTAGTTACCTAAACTCACATAAGACGGCTGTGGTTTAGATAGAAGAGGTCAACTTGAAATGGCAATTTTCTTTTTCATCTATCAATGCCATATGCTGTAGGCGTTCCTAAATGACATTTAAACCTGGCTCAGCCACCTAAACAATAAGAATGTGCATGCTCTGCTTGGTTAGAACTGTCTCACTTACATAGAAAGAATACAAAAAGTCAATTCCATAGTATATCAATGTTTTAAAAATAATATTTGCTCATCTGTATTCATCTTCTTATAACATTTAATTCATCATCATCCTGAAATTCTCATGTTTAAAGATATTTATGGAGAATTCAAGGAAAATGATTGTTTGACACTAACATTGGCTTTTGAGTTGGCACTAGAACTTTTATTAATTATAGAAGATAAAATAATTTTACCTTCTTCCTTAGATGTATTTTTGTAGTAAAATCAAGACATAGCAATTGGTTGATGAGAATCAACGTGTCTTTTTTTTTTTTAGGCAACCCAATTTTAAGTTTTATAAATGACTGAGGAGTAATTTTTCACATTACTGGCAGCTGGAGTTCACCCATTAGTAAGCCGTCTGGGATGATGTGAGGAGACTGACTTCCATACCAATTCCATATGTAGGGCCATCCTTTCTCTTGCATACTTCTGAACAGTGTAAAGCTGTTGACCGGCAGCTGCATCTGAGGAGGTCTCTCCCTGCGCACCAGGTGAAACCTCAACCTGCACAGAGGAGGGTTGTTGACTCTGAACTAGAAAGAATTCTCGGGCAGGTCAGGTGAGTACAGGTATGGCAGGAACTCATTAAAGCAGGAGAAGCAGGGAATGGCAGCTGCCTTGCAGGCAGCAGAGTACAGGAAAGGGCAGAGGGAAAGAGGGAAAGTTCTCAGCCTAGGGCAGATTCCCTTGCCAGCTCTTAAAGCCAGGGTCGCCTGGCGTCCTGTGTCTGCTTGTATCTGCACAGTGTGGGGACTAGCCCCTACCACCCCAGGATTTGGGGGAGCCACGGAGCATGGGATGGAGTGAGATTATGTTCTGAGAACTTCCCGGAGAAAGGAGATGTTCAGGCAGGCTCCTGCAGCTGCAGTTCCATCCGGGTCACCCAGGCGAGGGGAACTTGCAGGCCCAAATCTGAGCTCTCAGCAGCCCCTCCCTGCTTATCAGGGGTAAAATGGAGAGTTGGAAATAGAATGAAATAGTTGAACAGTGAGAAAGTTTTATTTGAAAGTACTCATTAAAGAAAGGAAAGTGTGGGCGTCCTCAGAGAGGAGGCGCGGTGAAAGGCTGGGGATTCTGCCTTTCTAAGGCTCTCAAGAAGGGACAAAGGGTGGGGAAAGGGAGTTGTTGGGGTAGGCTTGACTTGTGGTCTCACGTGCCTCTCTCCAGTGAAGGACACCGTGTCCTCACCCACAGTCAGTCCTCTGGATGATCCTGTAAGATAAACTTACCACAAAGGATTGATTGATCCTGTTCTTCTCTAAGATAGTGGTGACCCTCAAGCAGTGGGGATGTATCCGTAAAGACTGCTTGTCCTGCCTTAAGGTTGGGTGGGTTATTGTCTAATTTACCAAAGAATATGTTAGGAATCTTACTTCTCAACTATCTACTTTTTAAAATGGAATCTTAGCCTTAAGATGGGGTCCCTCCTGTTCTTATTATACTGTTTCTATCTCAGCATTTTCATCATAGGCAGGAACAGTTAATCAGGGTGCTTGTCCCATGTCCCTGCCCTGCCTCAAGGGGAGTATAGAAATTCTGGCATTCCACTTAGACCATTAATGGGATATGACAATTTCAAATGTTTACATTTTCAATCATTTCACATATGTTTAAGAGAAATAGTCTAACCTCCATAGGTTGAACACATGATGAATGTTTTGGAGATATAAAGAAGAGCTAAATTTTAATATTTTAGTAAATTATATATTAATATTTTAATATTTTAGTATTAGTATAATGAATTATAGTATTTTAGTAAATTAGTATATTAACAGCATAAATTGTGTAATAATTTCATTACACAAGACACAGGGAAAATACATCATTATATATGCCCTTTTGTCTTAAAATTACGTATTTTATATTTGATATTAAATAAACTGAAAGTCTAACTTAACAGATATAAAATACTAAATTTCAGTTGATTAATGACAGTGTTCAAAGAAAAAGATAAGGATAGATCTATTATTCCTCTGCTACAACATACATAATTTATTACTGATTATTTCTGATAAATACTAGATAACAAGTAGACATACTAAAGATGTGGCCTTTAGGACTTTTAATTTTTAGGAGGGAAAATGGCAGAAATTATAGGCATATTGTGATGGTAGGTAAAAAAGGAGCTGCTATCTGGAAATCTTTAGTGTACTAAGATTGATTCCAATAATTACACATAGGTGAGTGGAGGATAATATGAAGTATTTTAGTTGTCTCCCATAGTGGCTAAGTATTAGCAAAACATGAAAAGGTTTGTTGTTATTATTATTTTAATTATAAGGGTAGCCATAAATATAGTTTAAAGATTCCACCAAAACAAATGCTACAAAACACAAAGTAGTTCGTCCGCTCACTGCAGCATTAGGAGGCCCTCTGGCTCAGAGTTAACCTCTGATTTCATGAAGTGGAACATATAGTTGTAACCAGAGAGGAGAGCTATTTTCCTAATAAAAAAAACAGTTCTATTTCATTCTCCAACACATTTTTCAGGCACCCATGTTGCACAGATCCATATTTTTTTGTTTAAATAAGCAATCCTAAACAAGCCAAGTACATCTGGCCGAAATTATTCCACGGTTAAGCGCTCTCCTAGCAAAACCACTGTTAATGTTTGACAGAAGGTCTGCCATTAACATATATGCAAAGATATCTGAACAAGTTGTATTCCTTATTAACTTTCCAGGAGTGTACAGATTAGAGAAACAAAAGAGACTCAAAATATTCAGGAATGGGATGACTATCTAATGCTTATTTAACTTACCTATATTGCATAGGGCAAAAGCAAATACAATTTTAGAGATATCTATAGACAATTACAAACTAATGCAACTGAAGCTGTTTTTCCCTATGTGGTATGTTTATTGGAGCAACGAAACAGAGTTCATGGCAATTTACAGAAAGCTACCTATCTGGAAAACACCATATTTGTTGTTAATGTTTCTATATATCAATTTTCAATAACCACCAGAAGTAATTTATTTTTGTCCAATATATCCAATGATACCTTTATGATTTTGTCTGAGGTCCATGTCAACTTATTTGTCTCTGATATTCTAGTCTGCAAATATCTGATGCTTCACACAAAATATCACAATGGCATGCTACATTCATGACATAATGCTCAATAGTCCAGAGGATCAGAAGGTACTATATCTCAGATGGACTTGAGAGACATTATTTTAAAATAGAGAACTGAATACAATAAATTTGTTAACCTGTTGTCAAAAAATTCAACAATCAAAAAGCGAATAGGCTAACACCAAAATAATACCACAGAAGCAGCTTCCTATTCTAAGACCATAGGGGAAGAAAAGCTTGGCTGAGAGAAGGACTGGGGTTGTTAGAACCTAGAATCTTGTAGGAAAGGTCCTGGGATCTGAGACTCCAACCTGTAGGGATGATACTGTGTCAGTATCTCACAGCTTTTAGAATAAATCAGTGTCAGATGCCACTAAGATGCAGGAATCTGAGAAAGGGTTCCCAATCAATCAGTGCAGAAGCTCTGCAAGGGCATAAAGTCAGTAGTTCCATGAGAACCAAAAGGTGGGAATGTGAATGAATAGAACCAATCGTCATATGCATTACTGAGATAATACTAGCGTGATTTTGCACTTAACATGAAAGAAGAAGAATCAAGTCTCTTCTCCCCTCCTCCCCATCCACCCATCCGATCTCCATCTACTGCCTTTTATTTGTTAAACCCAATAAAGGGGTCAACTGACAAATAAGATGATAGGTATTTTGCAGATTCTCAGCCCCAGTACCTCTAAGCAGAATATAAAATCATAGATTTGAGAAAGAAAGAAAAGAGCACAACACATAATGCTTCCCTAAAAACTGGGTAAGTGACTCTTGACTTCTGGTAAAGATAGAGATTTTCCTGGGTGACAACCATCAGAAAACAATCCTAAAATCTGAACACAGAGCAAAAAGCAAGCACCCAAAGTTACAGGAGCGTGAATGGGAACTGACAGGCTCTGGGAAGGAGTTCGCACTCAAAGGACATGAAGAGAGCTGAATGGAGTAAGCCCCCATTTTTGCAGCTTTTAATCTTGCGAATGTGCTGGTCACAGGGCAGAGGTGACAAGATGGTGATGCCGGAGGTAAAACACAGTTTTTCTGACGGGAACAAGAAGTTGAAGCTGATAAGGTTGACCACGAAGGAGGCTGGGGAAATCCCAGAAGGAGGGAAGCAGAAAGGAGCTCCTCACATGCTGCCTCTCCACACTTCTGACTGATATCTACATCACACACGTGTGCAGTCATTCAAAGGAGTTAATGATAAAGACAAAAATGTCTGAACCATTGCTGACTGCTGCCCTCGAACAAGAGTTTTTAGTGAAAGTGGTTAGGATAACCGCCTCCTAAAACAAATGTCAACACTCATCAAAAGAAAAATAATTGAATCTAGAATTTCCACAACTTAACATCCATAATGTCCAGGAAGCAATCCCAAATTAACTAAGACATGAAGAACAACAAAAAAAAACATATTCTCAAGAGAAATAAAAAATCAACCAGGAGTGATTCTATATGAACCTAATGTTAAAATCAGGAAAATACTATTTTAAAGAGGTAGTTATATTTGTCCTCAATCAAGTAAAGTATGACTGTAGTAAAGTTATACATGTAAATATGCACATATATTACATATGTGTTGAAATTTTCAAGAAAGAATAAAAAAATTAAAAATAGAAATTCTAGAAATCAAATTAAAATAACTGAAGTAAGATAATCACAGAATAAACTTAATAGCTGAATCAAGATGACATAGGAAAGAGTAAGTAATTATGAAGACAGATCAATAGAAATAATCAATCTGAAGAACAGAGAGAAAAAAATAGAGTGAAGAAGATAAGGAGACCTAGTAAATAATGCAAACTACTGAAAGTCAAAGGTAAAGAAAAGCATCTTAAAGCTGGATTAGAAAAAACAATGGATGGCGCAGAAGGGTGTAGTGATGAGATAGATGATTAGTTGGTTCCTCATCAGAAACCATAAGAACTATAACAAAGTTTAATAACATATTTAAAATAGTTAAAGGAAAAACAAAACCAACCAACAAAAAGCTCCCATAATGCCTCTCATAACAAACAAAGGAACAGGAAAGGGGCAGCTAACAAAATAGAAAATGTTCACAGAAGAACCTTTGCTATGTCAAGCAACCACCAGAGAAAAAAACTGTGGCCCTCTCCACACTCATTCTGGAAGGCCACGTGGAGAGTCTAGACTTCCAAAACAGCAAGGCTGTATCGAGTGGTCTCAACACTCTTGTCAGGATGGTAACAGAAAAAGCCAAGTAAGGAGCTGGGACTTTGATCTCCATTGAACATTAATGAGTTATTATTCCTTAAAATAGTTTCAGTAAAAACCATGCTGGACTTCTACCCACACCCCGTAATAATGAGGCTCTTCTCCCCATCCCTGCTGAGAAAGCATCAGAGGGAGAAGTTCAGGATTTTGCCATGGCCCCACAGTTAGGAGGCCAGCCCGTCACGGTGTCAGTGGAGAGACCTAGTGGCCAGCCAGAACTACTGCCACCTCCACCCAGACATAGTGAGGGGTTTCCCCCACTGGTGTCAGCGGAAACCAGACCTCTAGCTCCATCTGACAGTAACAAGGTGGAGCCCTTTTCCTTCTGCCAGATCAGTGTCTCACACACCACACACACACACACACACACGCACAGAGTTAAAACAGTAGTTTTAAATAATATCTAGACTACCATAACAAAAAATATACAGGTATCAATTGGAAATCACTCATTACACTAAAACCAGAAACCTCTCAAACTAAATATAAAAATACAATAATAGATAGTAAATATAATTGCAATGAAGTTGCATAAATGAAGAAACTAATTCAGGCTTTTAAGAAATTGAGTCTTACATCCTGACTTGAAATTTGAACGGCAGAAAAGAGAATTAAGAGAAGGACACCTCACTCACAGGAGGCACCACAAACAAGAGTGAATGAACATGGATGAGTGACAGATGAGCTTTGTGTCATTTTTAATTTTTTTCACCTGAGTAGAGGACATTTTGGAGATGAGGTATAAAGGATGAAAATTAAATTTGGAAAATAGGGTGAATCAGTTGCGGATGTATTGAAGGCCATGCTTGGGGAAATCAGGCAAACAGTGAGCCATCTAATTGTTTTAGCGGAAGAGGAGTTCATTATTCAAATGAATGTTTTATAAAGATTATCATTGCAAGAATATGGAATATGAATGGGACAGGCAGTTATATTCTGCCAACAAAAGGCAAAATGGTGGGAACAGGGTTGAGACTAGGAAAGTGGATTTTTTTTTTATTGTGTTTTAATTAAGCTGTTTGTAGATAGTGCCTAAAATGCTGAAAAGCAGAGATTGTCATTTTGGGATATATGTACTTTGACAAAGAGAATATGCTTCCAAGGAAAATGTTTTTCTCCGTGGACTCTTCAGCAGTTATCAGGACACTGTACCCTCCGTGATCTGCTATTCACAAACCCACCACCTGCTTTGGGTTGTTGGCGCCACTGTGAAGAGGGGGTTCTTATACCCAGGGAATCAGCTGGCTTTCCCCTTACACACAAGAAGAATAAGGAGATGCCTACCTTGTCTCAAGCAGCTTGACCTATACTGAGTCTTCTTGATACTTTTGCCTGTGATGACAGATCCTTGGACTTACTGGGCATACACACTACACTTTCTCCTTGACATTACTCCACTTCTCTCATGTGTTCTCTAGTGTTTGAATAGCCAGTAGCACAGGCTGCCCTATCTGTAAGGCCTTGCCCCTGGAAAACCTTTGTCTGAGAAAGCACCTTCAGCAGTTTTTTAAGTTCACAGCTCAGGACTTACATAAAGTAGACTTGGCAGAATTTTGTTTAGAAGCTGAAGAACCAAACTTACTGGCCTGTGTGAAATTTGATTCACTGAAATCTCATCAGTCCTCTTGCTGACCACATCCCCAGCCACAGGCAGCTAGGCTCCTGGGCAGCTATGTGGCCAAGCGGAACTGAGCCAGCTGTCCGCTCGCTCGTTTACATGTACGGGCGCCTCCGAAGTGCAGCACAGCTCTCAGCACAGCCGGAGCGCCTTGGATGGCATATCGGGCCTTAACCATTCCATGAGCCGGCATCACTTTGATCTCCTATTTAATTTTTTAACATTTGATAAGTGAATTTTGATCTGGCAAAGGAGACTGACAACGCTGACTTAATTTCAGATATTTGGAATAGTAACGCCTTCCTATACAGTCTAGGGATGTTACATGGATAAATAAGACACAAGAAATTAGAAAATAACCTCTTGTCCCATTCAGAATGGCCTCAGAAGATCCACCTGAGCCTGCAATTCATTTTGGCAGCCAAATCATGGGCACAAATGACTGGGGATGCAGATACATGTCACCTACTAATATTTGTCAAAGGCCTTTAAAAGGATGACTGTTTCAAATCAGAGCTCATTTGAATAGTTAGTCAACAATGAAAGGATCGTTTTACAGACTGTTAAACTTAACCCCTAAAGTCACAATTTTCAATTACCATGGCCTGTTTGGAGGAAAGGAAATTATTCAGTGTGAGTCATGATCTTTATTTCAGTAAGATTTTTTTCCCCCTGAATCTAATCAAGTCTCTTAAAAATTACAGCATAAAACACATAAAATTAGAAGAGGATTAAACTTCATGGAGTTTCACTACTGGTTTTTATGATAAGTCATTCCCATACTATATTTAAATTGGTTTGCATTTCTTTAAGGAATCATTAACATGCTGAGAGGCAGATCATGTGGTCATAAACAGTCATTGTGACTTTTACTAGTTGTTAATGCTGCAACCATTATAAAATTTTTCTAATCAACACTTGGAAGAAAAAGACATTACCATAAACTCAAAACCAGCTGATTCAAAAGCTATTTTAACATGAAATATAACAAACATATAATTTCATATAGCACACTTTATGTTATGACATAGTACGTTGCCACTTGTTCAAAGATAACAAACAAAATTAATGACCAGACTTGATCTATTCACTTAAGGATTTACAAATAAAATTTATTTTTTAAAAAGAAGGAAGCAGAAGGAGAACTAAAAGATAAGATTCCAAATCTATATTAAAAATTATTTTGCATTCTTCTTAGTAATTCTGAAATGAATTAGTAAACAGTGTGTCTGTTACAGGTTTTCCAGAGTAAGATAGTGGGAAAAGCCTTAGTTTTTGTTCAACTTTTTATTTAGACCAAATTTAAACTATCATTTTTACATATTCAGTATATTTCTCTTTATCTTTGGACATCGATTGTATATATTTTTATACCACCAATTCAGCAGAAACTTATATGTGCTAAATTACATGGCTTTCTGATTATTTCATACATCTTTTAACCAACAGTGTTTTATTTTTTTGTTGAAGCATTGTTGATATGCAATCTTATGTTGTTTTCAAATGTACAATACAGTGGTTCAACAGTTACCCACATTATCAAATCCTCACCCCCTCTAGTGCAGTTACTATCTATCAGCATAGAAAAATGTTACAGAATTACTGACTATATTCTCCATGCTGTACTACTATGCCCATGACCAACTTATATTATGAGTGATAATTATTATGACCTTTATCCTCCTCACCCTCCCCCACAACCCACCTCAACCCCTTCCCCTTGGTAACCACTAGTCACTTCTCAGTGTCTATGAGTCTACTGCTGTTTTGTCCCTTCTGTTTTGATTTTATATTCCACAAGTGAGTGAAATTATATAGTATTTATCTTTCTTTGCCTGGCTTATTTCACTGAGCATAATAAACTGTAGGTCCATCCATGTTGTTGCAAATGACAGAAGTTATTTCTTTTTTATGTCTGAATAATGTTTCATTGTGTAAATGTACCACATCTTTATATATTCACCTTATTGATGGATAATGGTTGCTTCCATAATTTGGCTATTGTAAATAATATGGCAGTAAACATAGGGGTGCATATATCTTTTCTAATCAGAGATTTTGTTTTCTTTGGGTAAATTCCTAGAAGTGGAATTACTGGGTCATACGGTATTTCTATCTTTAGTCTTTTGAGGAACCTCTGTACTGCTTTCCATAGTGGCTGCACCAATTTACATTCCCACCAATAGTGTAGGAGGGTTCCTTTTTCTCCACATCCTTGCCAACACTTGTTATTTCTTGTCTTTTGGATAGTGGCCATTCTAACTGGTGTGAAGTGATATCTTATTATTTTGAACCAACGTTATAATTTAAAATGCATTTAGCACTTACCTTGCACTATTCAACATTCCGAGAGTGTGTATGTGCATGTGTGCGTGTGCGGATTAATCATATTTAATCCTCCCAAAAACCTTATGAGGTACCTCTTCATGTTGCTATTATTCTAATTTTGTAGAACTAAACATTAAGATACAAAAGGTTAGGTGACTTGTCAACCATTTTTCCGCTAGTGAGTGGTGGAGCCAGACCCCAAACCCAGCTGGCCCAACTAAGCCAAAGTGTTTTCTTATCAAGCTAATTGAAGAGTGGATATTTTCTTCCTTCTCCCTAGCAACTTGCTGACCAGTAAGGATATGTGTGAGAGCCAAATTTGGACATGTATCAGAAGTCGTTTTGTTCTTACTTTCTTGCAAGCAATCTTCTCAGTGTAACTTTGAGTTTCTGGGAAGAGAAATTCTCTGGGCATTTGAAGCAATATTATAATTTCCAATAAAATTCTAGAGGTCATCTCTATCTAATTAATATTTCTAAAATGAATATATTAAAATATATTAAATAATAATTTTGTGGGGAACTTTCAAAGAAGAAAATAAAGTAATATTAAATGTCTAAACTCATGTGTAAGGGTTAGAAGTGGGCCATAAGTTTGGCTGACTTCCTTAAGGAAGAGTCAAACATAATCAGATACAAGATTCTAAGTCAATAGGATGAATAAAGATGAGAAGTGCTCAAGAGAACACTGTCGTTTACTGGAACTGAATAATTTCTTCCAGTACCTTATAAATATAGCAAAGAAACATGTTCATGTTAGCTAAAGTACTATAAAAACAGTATGTTTTATTCAACTAATTGTCACAAAGTTAGTTACTATACAGCTTCCATGTGTAGTTGTATTAAAACCATCCCACAAAGGAACATTAGTAATTCATACCTTTCAGTTTTCAATTCTGAAATCATAAGCATGTAAGCCAAAATTTAAACTATCTTTTAAACAATATTACAGTAATATGATTTTTTTTTTACTTCTAATAAAATAAGTCACTGGAGTATTAGAGATCTGAAATTTCTGGGCAGAACCCACAGAGATAGTTTCATTTAACTAGGAGAAGATAAAAGTGACTTGTCAGTTAACAAAGGAAGACTGGGATGTCCTTTTATGCAAATAAACACATGGATTAAGGACACAACTCAGTATAGCTGCTGCTCCATCTCACGTGAACTGGTGAGATGAAACAATGTTAGAAGGGACAAACTATGCCTAGGACACAGTTGTTCATCTAATCCAACAGAGAAAAATAATTCAGGAAGCAAAAATAGATTGAACGAAGGAAGAAACAGACAATAGTAATAAATGACTTCAATACCCGATTTTTATTAATGGATAGAACATATTTATATTATATAAATACTTGTTGGAGGAGGAGGTATTTGGTTAAATTATGACAAAAGCTCCTGATTCTAGTTACATATATTCTGTCATGTGGAGCACAATTTTACACAAAACTTAAACTCCAAACTTACTTGTTGATGATGAAATCTTAGTTTTATACAATCTGGAACTAGTTGAAAATGTAACACTTCCTTTGTTTCATCCTCATGTGCAAACTGTATGTATATAATCAGAATAGTTATTAGCCCTGTCGGTATATTCAAGTTTTAGTACAACTTATATTGATTTGAGGTGCATGAGGATGGCATAAATCCTATGACACATCATTTCTCTTCTTATAAATAAAATATATGGACAAAAACAACCATTGCGAGATTCTGAAAAATTAAAAAAAAAAAAAAGAAACAAGCTGTAGATGGGGTCAAAATGTAGAGAAGCAAACTTCTGTGAGTTTCTCATTATACTTCTTTAACATCTTTGGCTTGATGGAGGGCCCAATCCTGACAGAAAACATCTTTCTATCTAAAGGAGCTGAGGGAATGAGCCACTGCGAGCTATAGAATGTGGGTGAGATCCAGGAGACTTATAACTGGACAATGTGATTCCCTATGCAACGTAGCAAAGTTTTGGAGAACAGAAAAAATATTTGAACACATGCATAAGTTCAGACTAATCTTTGAATTATACCTTTGTGGGAAAGACACAAATCAGAATAGAGAATGGTTAGAGGACTGAATAAAGATTTGGACTATTGCACACAGTAAGCAAGAAAAAGTTATATTCTGAACTGAAATGAACTTATTGTTGCCACAACAATGAAAACAACTTTTTCCAGGGATTTGAAAGAGTAACCAGAATATGTACAACATACAACTCAAAATATTTAGGAAATACCCTAAAATTACTTGGCATACAAAATATAAGGAAAATATGACCCATTGTCAATGAAAAAGATCATCAACATGTCAACTCCAAGGTTACATGGATTCTGAACTCTCAGAAAGAGACTTGAAAGTAGCTATAATAATGATGTGAATAAGGTAAATAATGAAGTAAAGGAAAATGCATTCAAAATGAATGGAAAAATACGAACTCTCAGAAAAGAAACAAACTGTGCAAAATTAAAAAATGGAAAATTTAATAGCTAAAAGTACAATATCTAGATTTCCAGTTCCAGTTCTGATAATGTAAAGAACCTGAAAGTCACCACTTCTATAGTCATGATGGAAAAGCGGGACACACTGAGATCCCAGGACATGTGTCAGGTCCATCAGGGAATTGAGGTCGCAGGGTGCACTGCCGCTCAGAGATCTAGAAAGACAGGCAAATACAGAGAATTAAAGCCGCGAAGAGTTCACCTGAAGGAGAAGCCACCGGAGATACAAACTGTCAGGAACACATAATAGTCATGTTCATGAATTGCTGGCGGCTGTATGTGGACTAGAATGATAAGGAAATACTCTCACGGGGCCCAGTCTTGGGAAGGTGGCACACACTTTCAGAGCTTTTATCTCGAAGGACCAAAACAGAGTCTCATGGTGAAGATCCAAGAAAAATCCTTTTATGTGTCAAGCAGGGAACATTTTGAAATATGCCCAGAACATTCTCTATAGAAAAGGCTTGTTTGCCAAGGGAAACTATTTTGCTAATGCTTATGTACCTAGAGGAAGGGCAATAAGCCAACTCCAGACTGCTCTGTACTTCTTGTCTCAAGGAAGAAGAGAAAAAAAAAGCTAAGAAACACTTCTGAAGGGCGTGTTCCAAGGAACTCAGGACCAGTAAAAAACAGGTGTAATCAGAAGATTGTAGAATGCCTTTCCCCCTACTCTTCCCTACCACTTCAGTGAGTCTCTGGAACAGTTACAGTGGATCAAACGTGAAAGAGCTGAAAAGACACAAACTGTATTTTGAAGGAAGTTCTAAGGGAAATACAAAGAAAGTGGCAGGAATACAATTTTCTTTTAACATTAGAAATTTTATCAATTTATTTAATCATATTAAAAACCTAAACAAAATTTAAATGAGCATCTAATAGAAGCATTAAAAAATTAACAAAATTCAACTCTTGGCAAGCTAATAATAAGAGAGAACTTGGTCAAATTGATAAAATCTAGTTGTAAAACTTATACTCAACAAAGTACATAATGATAGAAGAACTGGCTTACAAAAAATGCTTAAGGGAATTTTTCAAATGGTAATGAAAACATGCTAAGCAATAATGCAAAAGAATGTGGAAATATAAGTTTCCCTGGAAAAGTTATTTAGACAAATACAGAATGATCTATCACTGTAATAATGGTGCATAGATTACTTTTAACCCTGATATAAAAATTAAAAGATTAAACTTTGTTACTAGAAGCAAAATGACTACAAGAACACAAAATGTGTGTGTTGGGGAGACAAAAGTATACGTTTTTGTATGTGACTGTAGTTAATTTGTTAACTGCAGTTATAACTACAAGATATTTTATGCAGGTCTCAAGATAACGACAACGTAAAAATGTGTATCAGTTATACACAAAAGGTAAAAAGAAAAGTAGCAAACCAAATTTCTACCAAAATACAATCATGTAACAGAAGGCCTGTATGTCTCTCAGAAGGCATATATAGTTTTCTCCTACGTATAAAAAGCAAGAGAGAAAGAGAGAATCAAAACATTCAAATATCATATCAGCCTCATTTGTAATAGTCAAAACTGGAAACATTACAAATGCCCATCACCAGATGAATGGATAAACAAATTTTGGGGTATTCATACAATAGAATATACTACTTAATAAATGGGAACAACCTACTGATACATGCAACAATACGAATCTCAAATTAACTATGCTTAGCACAAAAAACTAGCCAAAAGTACATTTTAT
This sequence comes from Smutsia gigantea, assembly GCA_032199065.1. Classification (NCBI taxonomy): domain Eukaryota; kingdom Metazoa; phylum Chordata; class Mammalia; order Pholidota; family Manidae; genus Smutsia; species Smutsia gigantea. The sequence continues at coordinate 59,651 of JAVSCE010019800.1, read as the reverse complement.
GATTGATTATACACACACATACATATACACAGATAGAGACACACACAAACACAAATATGTAATTCTAGAAAATACAGACTTATCTATAGTGACAGAAAACAGATCATTGGATGATTGGATTCCTAAAATGAAAGAAAAGTTAGGTTACAAAGAAGCATAAGGAAATGTTGTGTGAAGTAAATGTTTATTATCTTAATTCTGATGATGGTTCACAGATGTGCAATGTGTCAAAACTGATCCATTTTTATACTTCATTTGCAATTTATTGTGGTTGAATCACAAAGAAAAGGAAAAAATAAAACTAAATTGTCTACAAAATATGTTCTATTTACAGGTAATGCTAACTATATAGAAAGTCCATGAAAATAAAAACATGGAAATATATGAAAAGTAATGTATGTTTATAGATTATTCATATTTTTATTGGAAAATTTGTCAGTGTGCCTGTGTTACCTCTGTAATTGTGTGACCTACTAAAATTATTTAATACAAAATTACTTCAACTAGAAAAAGGAATATAAAAGAGCTTGGTTAAAATAATTTTTAATATCTTACTCTATCATATTTTTCATTAAAAAAAGGAAAGAATAAGTTTTAGAAGCCAAATAAGGTTGTTATAGGTAAAACATTTAATTTTATATGGGGACATGATTGAACCAAGAATCAGATTTTTAGTAACACATTCCTATAAGATACATTATGTAAAAGAAGTAATATAGAATTATAAATTTCATAAATAGTTTAAGCTGCCCAAGAGCAATTAAGTTGTCTAGGAAGAGAAGTAATTGTAAGAAATACAGTAAGAAGCCACAACAAAGAAAATGTGACCAGACTCCTGATAGGCTAGTAGTGCTTGTATCTGCCAAGGAGTAGCCGATGGAATTAGGGAGCATTGTTATCATCCAGGTAAAAAGTGGTTCTAAAATTTAGATGGTAGCAAAAATGGAAGAAGAATGCAACCACATCCGAGACATCATGGAAAATAAAATACGTGCAGTCAACATGGGCATATATCTCAGAGGGTATTCAAAGTATGACTTCACCTAGAATGCTTTTAAGATTTATAGACCAAAATAAGATTATAACCGTCTTTAAATGATAATTCTTTTGCAGGTTTGGCTAAAAGATTTCTCAGAAATTTCATTTTCTGCCAGGTTAATAGGAAGAATAATAGAAAGAAAGATGAGTTCATTTCATTTGAAATCCTAAAACATTTGCTAATTTGTAACAGAACATTTTCAAATCTACAAAAAGAATAAGGACTATTGCCTTATTTTATCTAGGATAATTATTACAAAATTTATGAAAACATAGGTACAATCTAAAATATGGGTCTATGAAGCTCTTGTGCAATATGAATTTAAAATGTCAATCAAATTTTGCTGATTTTATGTTTATTTTTAAGAACAGTGTTATGAAGGAATTGTGATTCCTTTAAATTAATTATAATTTTGTATTAATATTTGCACAATTTATATGCAGTGTTTTCATGCTATTTTATTTTCTGGGAAGAAATTCCAACATGTAAATATTTTTTAATCTAGATTAACAGGAGCATTCACATGTGATTTTGAAAGTAATTATATGTCCCACTGAATTTAAATAAAATACTATTTTTAGGCTTCCTTATCATATACCCCACATAAATGTATCTCACTGATTTTTAGAAATGATACCAAAATCATTGTAGAAGTTTGCTCCTGCTGTAGATAATATTTCTTGAAAAATGTATACTATGTATCATATTCATTTGCAGTTAAAAGTCTTCATTTAGTTAAACATTTCCTTAATACAGCAGAAAACGGACCTTTCAATAATAATTCCCCTGGAGTATCAAAAAGATTTAGAAAACCATCTTCTTTATTTTTAGATTCCTTATCATTGTCATCTTTACACTGAGTTGACTTCAAAGAATATTCCATTGTCACCTTGTCCATGATGTCTCTTAATATTACCAGCCTGGTGGCTCTTTCTAATTACTTCTGAAATGACCCACTATAAAGCAGTAAGAAAAATGCAAAAATAGCCAAATCCTTGGATAACCCCCTAAGATAATCTAGTTCATCAATACAGCATTGATTCAGCTCCCTAGTTTTGTCTTTAGAAGGAAGTAAACATTTTGGGGAAAGGTGTTTCAGATGTCCACAGAAGCTTGAGAATTAGGGAAGGCAAGAAGTAAATACAAGTGCTGTTGTAAAAGAAGCCTCTAGTGAATTTTACTTATGTATGTGTATTTTTAAAAAGCTTGGGGCAGTTACATTTTGCTTTAATACTATTTTTATCTTCTCTATATGTCCAGCAAATAGGTCTAAAGCAGTGCTTAATTTTGAAGGCTTTTGGGGATCAAAGGCCAAAATTGATACCACTTTTCCATGTGTTCTAGTAGTATCTGATGCAACCAGAGTCTTAATAGTTGTTTTATGATCATGGTCCTTTGTTCAAAGTTTCAGAGAAGTTTTAGTTGGAAAGTTCCAGTTACATTAAGACATATCAGCATAATTTTCTAACAGTTTTACTTATCATGAGAAGCAATGCCCGTCTGCATTTCTTGGAATTTAAATTATGTTTCATCTTGAAACAACAAGACTCTAAATCTGAGTCTCTTCAATTAGTACTAATGTGATATAATGACAAAATTAGTCCAGAGGACGTTCAAAATTTTAGAAATAAATCATGCTACAAGGAGTTTCACATTGAAGAATACCAATTCATCCCTTGCACCCACTTTTGAATCAAATGCAAGCAAAAATCACTGAGCAAAATCATGCTCTCAGTAACTGAATACTAACTCAGGCCAAATATATTTTCACAACATAAAAATAGTAATGTGACCAGTGAGATTATTTTTCTTCAGGTTTAATCAACCAATTCCAAAGTGCTAATAAGTAAGTGGACTGCATGGTGAAAATACTTTGCTCTAAATTTAACAGTTGACAATGAACTCTGTGAATCTAAATTTAGGGAAACAGAACAAATAAAAGTTAGTTAAAACTTTGATAATTAGGAATCACTAATTTCATGATACGCCTCTTCATCTCATGAGTTAATCAACAGATATTTAATGAGTGCATATTATGTGTTTTTTCTTTTTCTTACTCAGGAAACATAGTATTAAAACTCATCACTTCCCCAGTCCCCAAATCATTGCAATATGTTCATATTTATAAGCCCTGTTCCAACCTAATCCTCTTCAGTAGTGAACCATAAGTCCATGCGCCATCACATTTACTCTCTCTCCCTTACCTCAAGGGTCTCCCTCTTGTCTTTTCATCATGTAAGCTCTGCAGAACCACCACAGCCACAAATAATCCACATATAAATTACCAGGCCTTTTTCAAGCTGCTAAAAAAAAAATCACAGAAATCTATGTGCTCAGTTCACTGCAATTCCCCAGTCTGCATTGTAACTTGACCCTAAATGTTACCTGTTATTTTTTTATATCTCCTTACTGACTCTCCCATTTTCCTCATTTTTACCATAGTTTATCTCTTCGACTGTCTACATCCTCTTCATTCTTGAGAGAGAAACTTAGTGTGGACATCATTAAAATAAATAGAACGCATTCATAAGATGTCTCCACTTCTTCCTGCACTACCTCTAAATTTATTTATATCATTGCCTTTAAAATTAAATGTGCCTTTTTTGGCATTGTCTGAAAATCAGGGTATTACTTGTTGGCCTGCCTCAGTGTGTGTGGCACTCTTGAAGATTTATTCTGAAATCAATTGAAAGAATAGCTTGCTGTACAGAAGAAGTATTCAAACATGGGAGAAAAAAAGTCTGGAAACAAAAAGTCTGAGCTTTTAAGCATTCCACACAAGAATCATAATTCTAAGAACACGATTTGAACCATGTGATTACTGTTTTTCTTAGCTTCTCAGTTTCCATAAGATCAGAATAAATAAATATAATAATGGACACTGGGAGGAGGAAGGTGAAGGAGGGTAGGTGTCAATGTGCCAGACACATTTGTCTTTGACTCGCCCAGTAGTTTTGCAAATTTAACAGCTGGAAATGGCTTTTTTACATTTTTAGATTTCTGGAAACATGACTGACTAGGTTTCTTGAATCAATCCTTTCACAAAAATAAAAAGAAAGGTAAAAATACTGACAAAATATTTTTAGTATTAAATTCTGAATTGTAACAAGTCAAACTAACAAACAGCAAGAGCCTGGAGCAGAAAGGTAAATAATTAGTGAAGTCAGTTTTATCCTGAACTTTCACCTTGGTGATACATATAAGCTTGAGTTTTAATTTTGAAGGCTGCCTGCATGGGGTCAAATGGCTGAAGTCATGGTCCAGGATCCAGGGTGTGGAGACAAGTAGCAGCCCTCCCTACAGAGCTGGAGAAGCAAAAAGCCATACATCAGAAACATATACATAGCACTATCCCCGTCCCACTGGGCCCCCAGAATAATGTGAATGAATCTGCCTCAACCTTGAGCCAAAGGAGAGAAAAACTTCCTGAGACACTGTAACCACATGCCAGCACTCTCACTCATTTGTAGCACTATGTTAATCAAAACTTTATGAATTTAATAATTTTTTATATATTTTATCTTCTCAAAGTTACATTTTATTGCTTACTTGAAGGACATTTATATTTTAACTATTCTGAAGCCCATTTGTTTTTTTCCATTTTATTGTTTTTATTTTTCACCAGCAGTTTAAAGGCATTTCTGCATTGCCTCCAGCTTTTAGTGTTAGAGATGAGAAGTCTGATGCCATATGACTCTGATTTATTTTTCCTTCTGCTTATGAAAATTATGTGATTTTTGCTTTATCGTGCAGTTTTCTGAATTTTCGCTAATTGTTTCTGTGCTTAGGTCTTTACATTTTTGGGCCCTTCGGACCCTGTTACATATGAAGATTTTGGATTTTCTGATGTGATTCTCACCTATTATTCCTTTGTTAATGTACTTCTGAATTTCCACTTTTTATTTTGTCCTCTAAAATTGTTATTAGGTATGTACTGTCATTCCTGGAATGTATTATCCATGAATATCATTTTTCCACATGTGTTCAATTAAGTGATATTTGCTGTCATTTTTGAGAGTTTCATCAGTATTTCCTTTTGAGCCTAACCAATGTCAGGAACTGTGTTTTGTCATATTATTATTAACGGAAGTCCACCTTTCTTTCAGGTTTTCTGATTTTCTTTTTTACTTAGTGCCATTTTTCCATTGCAGGATTCCCCCACCAGGACACCATGTTATCTTTACTCATCATGTCTTCTCAGCAAATCTTGGCTGTGACAGTTTCTCAGACTTCCCTTGTTTTTCATGGTCTTGGTAGTTTGCAGAATACTGGTCAAATATTTTGCAGTCTATCCCTATATTGGATTTATCTGATATTTTCCCCATGATTAGACTGGGATTATGTGTTTTGAATACAAATACCACTGAGGCAAAGTGCCCTTCATCATATTTGATCAAGAGTATAAATTACACATGCTATCACCACTGATGGTAGCCTTGATTATCTGGCCAAAGTAGTGTTTGTGAGGCTTCTCCACCATAAAATTATTTAATTTCCTGCCCCCACCCCAATACTGTACTCTTTGGAAGTAAGACACTTTGCACAGTACACTTTTTCAAAGGGGTAATTATATTTCACCTCCTTTAAGTAAAGTGTCTACTAAATTATTTGGGTTTCTTTTGTATGAAAGATTTGTCTATTTGCCTTTATTCTTTATTTCTTCAATCATTTGTTTATGTCAGTATAACTTCATGATGTGGCTTCCATCTTTTGGTGATTACAAAAAAAAAGCTGCTTGCTATAAACTCCTGTGTGCAGGTTTGTGTGGACATAAATTTTCTTGGAGTTCAGTAAATACCTAGGAAATTGAAGTAATGATGAGATCTCCAAGGAAAGATGCCGCTCAGTAGCCAGATATTTGCTACAATATTTTATAAGTTGCATCAGGTCTAAAACATATTTTTCCTAGAGACAATATTTGACAGTCTTGAAGTAAAAGGACTTAACAAATCAAAAAGCTAAGAGTTATCTTCAATAAGTTCAAAATGGAAAGTGAAAAGTAATGACAGAACAGAGAGTGAGGTAAGAGTGGTTGTAGAGACGTACATTTTCAGGTGAACTAAGGAAATGAATCAGAGGAATTTGTACTCACTCTATTATTTCATGTTCTTAGGAAAAAATCTGTGGTTTGCTTTTATTTCCTCTTTATACCAAAAATGAAACTGAATTTTAGGGTTGTTAAATAACTTGCTCCTGTTCATATAATAAAGGAATGGAAAAAAATAGACCTTATTCCCGAAAGCCTTTGTTTCTTTCCACCAAAATTTACTGCCTTTCTGGTATGTATAGAGAGTGTTTCCAGAAGGACGTATCAGTGGTTGGCTTTTGAAAATTTTTGTTTTTTCCTCCTAATTTCTTCCATGCCCAGCCATGAAATACATTGAAAACATATTAAAGACACATTAAAGACGTATTAAGGACAAAAATAAATATTCTGATTACTAGTTAACACCAATTACTAACTTAATAATTTATGAAAATTCTAGATCATACTACTTTTTATTTTGTGACCAAAATTTTAAATAGCAATAAAATTGAATATTTCATTTTATAGGTTTTGGTTTAAATATTCCTCAGAGATCATAAACTGATACTTAAATAATAAGCAAAGCTTTTATATGTTCCCTGTCGTTTCCAAACATGTATCAGTCATCTAATGTGGAAGTGCTGTGATGGAAACATTTTGCTAATAAATAAACGCCTATTTGTCAGGGAACTGTCTGTAATTGTATATTTTAATGTTTAGTAAAAGTTCTGTTAGCATCTTTATTCAATTATTATTGTTTAATAATTTAATTCATACTAGCCTGAAACTTGATGTTCAATAAGTATGTAAATATTTTCATACTTAATGGCTTTAATTCACATCAACCACATTCTAAACGAACAATAGAAGAAAGTAATATGGCATGTAATGTCTTATTCACCATAAATGATTTCAGTGTCTACAGAAAACAAGCAGAAGTATGTGGATGTACTGGGAGATGAAAAGGAGTAAGATAGAAAAAGAAAAAAAGGAGATAAAGCTAAAGAAAAAAGATAAGTGGGGAGAAGACAGATCCCTGCCTATGTAACCTTTAATAACAGTATGGGGTAAAATTGAGAATGATGGCTTTCTCATTTCCCTCCAGTATAATCTCCCTATTTAAAGTTCACTCAGCTTCATGTGAATAATGTATGTGAGCTGACATTCTGGGATAGGAAGAAATAACATAAGCCACAGTATAACAAGTTTTAAGTGAACAATACCATCCATTTCTCAATATAGTAGAGAGTGGGAAATAAGAGTTCATCAAATTGAGTCACAGTAATTATTAAGCCTTTCAAAATAGCAGTTCTTAGTTAAGTAGAGCCTATTTTGCTCTTTTACCTAAGTATGAAAAAGACGTAAAGTATTATTCTTGAAATGTCCAAATCTTGGTTCCATTTATTTTCAAAGTACTACTATGTCTAGATTTAGTACATGCAGCAAAAACTGACTCACAGAAATTTTATGCTCTAGGAAAATTGATGATTAACAGAAAAAAGAAATCAAGCGTTGTTCCTAATATTAAAGACAATTAGGAATAGTACTATATCACCTCAGGTATCAAGCACTGTAAAGCAGTAGGAATATTTAAATCAGTTAAATTTTCAAAATGAAACTTCCAACTTAAGTTAAATTACATTTTCAACACAGACTCCTTTATATGTCTAATACTTTCATAAATGTTAAGTTTTGCTACCTTAGGATCCTGCACCTTGTACTTCTTCAGATTTTTAGCTAGATATGACAACTGAATTTCCATATATATTTCAAAGTCAGTTTTTCTGTTTCCATTAAAAACCTGCTGTTATTTTTATTGTGATAGCATTTAGTTTATACATTAACTTGGAGAAAATTGACATTTTTATAGCATTGAGTCTTTCAATACACGGATGCATATAAATGCATCCATTTATTTAGACAATTTGTGACTTATATCTATAATATTTCACTGTTCTCTGTATACATATGCCTTTTATATCTTTCATTTGATTAACATGAAAAGATGAAGTTTTGTTTATCACCCTCCTAGGCTTATTCAAAAGTGAGTCCCCGTGAAGCTTTCAGATGCAGCTATTTCCCTTTCCACAGGCAGATGCATATTGAACATGGAAAATTAGAACTTATCATGGGACTATCTTTCTATCCCACAACAAAAAAGCTATTCTAGTAGTTACATATCAGGCCATCTTGATAAAACCCAAATATTGAAAATAAATTGCTGGAAACAAGGGATTTTGAGAAGAATGTTCAATGCTTGATTTAAACCTAGGTTTTTGAGTATTTCTTGCTGCTCTTACGTATATCATTTTAAGAGTTCATTTCTGCCATTTTATGACAAACTGTTACAATTTTCTGTTAAAATGATATTGTTATGACTCCTAGTACTTACTAATGTTAAACATTCATCTTAAACCCTTTTATATTTCAATATTTTATGAATAAAAATTTCTGGTCCTGCGTGATGACAGGGCATCATTACCTCTAACCCTTTCAGTGATTTTCCATGTTCCTCACAAGGTTCTTTAAGAGCATCTGCTGCGGTGAGCACTAAGCTGGCCACTCAAGGGGGCCTCCGCAGGCCGCAGAGGTGTTCTCCTAGTCCAAGGGGGGCCTCCGCAGGCCTCAGAGGTGTTCTCCTAGTCCAAGGGGGGCCTCTGCAGGCCGCAGAGGTGTTCTCCTAGTCCAAGGGGGGCCTCCGCAGGCTGCAAGAGGTGTTCTCCTAGTCCAAGGGGGGCCTCCGCAGGCCGCAGAGGTGTTCTCCTAGTCCAAGGGGGGCCTCCGCAGGCCGCAAGAGGTGTTCTCCTAGTCCAAGGGGGGCCTCCGCAGGCCACAGAGGTGTTCTCCTAGTCCAAGGGGGGCCTCCGCAGGCCGCAAGAGGTGTTCTCCTAGTCCAAGGGGGGCCTCCGCAGGCCGCAGAGGTGTTCTCCTAGTCCAAGGGCCTGCAGGCTGCAAGAGGTGTTCTCCTAGTCCAAGGGGGCCCCAGGCGCAGAGGTGTTCTAGTCCAAGGGGGCCTCCGCAGGCCGCAGAGGTGTCTTCCTAGTCTGCTGGGGGCCTCCGCAGGCCTCAGAGGTGTTCTCCTAGTCCAAGGGGGGCCTCCGCAGGCCTCAGAGGTGTTCTCCTAGTCCAAGGGGGGCCTCCGCAGGCCGCAGAGGTGTTCTCCTAGTCCAAGGGGGGCCTCCGCAGGCCGCAGAGGTGTTCTCCTAGTCCAAGGGGGGCCTCCGCAGGCCGCAGAGGTGTTCTCCTAGTCCAAGGGGGGCCTCCGCAGGCCGCAGAGGTGTTCTCCTAGTCCAAGGGGGGCCTCCGCAGGCCGCAGAGGTGTTCTCCTAGTCCAAGGGGGGCCTCCGCAGGCTGCAAGAGGTGTTCTCCTAGTCCAAGGGGGGCCTCCGCAGGCCGCAGAGGTGTTCTCCTAGTCCAAGGGGGGCCTCCGCAGGCTACAAGCGGTGTTCTAGTCAGCTCTTTCCTTTCTGGTGCTCTGTCCTGAGAACTCGAACAACCTTGGTTTATTAGATTTTAATTTGTCTCCTGGGCTCAGGGAATCCGCTGGGTTCTGCCTGGCTTTCCACTTCCTGTGGCATGGTCTACAAACTTCCATGTAGTAATTTTGGGCAAATTTAGGGCTTGCATTATTTATTTATTACTTCTCAGAGATAACTGTCATTCGTTTTGATGTCCAGTGTCTTGAAAACTGTTGTTTATATGTTGTACTTACATTGGTTTGTTTACTTTAAGTAGCATAGTAATTTCCAGTCCCTGTTAATTTCATCTTTTCTTGAATCTGAACAACTTTATAAAAAAATTAAGCTCAAAAGTACTTCTCAAAGGAGAAATAGAATGAAATATGTCATCTATTAGAAGAAACTTCTATATTTTTGAAATTTTTCGTAGCATAGAGATTTTATCAGAACACTGCCTTATGATGGAGTAGCATAGAGATTTTATCAGAACACTGCCTTATGATGGAGAACTTCAGCAATTGGTACACAAATCATTATTTCATTGAGTCAATAAAGGCCTACGTAGAACATGAAAACAATGTCAAAGTAATAAAGATGTTTACAGTGTTCATGGTATTATGATTCCTTACTGCTCATAAATCGTGACATGATGATATTCTGGAATAGCTAGAAATACATATACACCAAACTTGAAAAAATCAATCTTTATATTAATTGAATACATGTTATATAATTTTTATCCTAATATTATTCTTTTTCTTTCAAAAACATTTAACATCTAACTTTGTCTTTGAGTGGCCAAAACTGATATGACATGTCTCTCACTGCATTTGACGTGCTTCACTAAACCATGACTGAAATGTTATTGTATTAAATGTTCAATAAATGTATAATTTATATCTCAAACATATTTACTTAATACACAAAAGCAATTAATAAATACCAGTTAATGTATTTGCTATGTTTGTAGTGGTTTACTTTGAATCAGAATAAGCGTCAATACCTTATATTTTAGGGATTTCATCTCATATAGAAAATAACTACTGTTTGATTTAAGCTGTAATATTATTCCATGTGTGGCCTTCCTAATGTTCTTTAGTGCATTATTATCTAAGAGATCAGTTCATCACTGTGGCTATCTGTACAGTTTATTATAAGAATTTATTATTGTTTAAAGCAGTTTTAATAGCTATGGACTCCTAGAAGCCTATTGATATAACAAAATTTGATTTCCATGATTAAAATATTTAAATCAAATTATATATTTATTATATTAAGGTGATTTTGTATGCTACATAGATAGAAGACAGGCAAATTATTATGATTTCAAGAAAAATTATTCCACCGAGCTTATCCAATTTATAATTTAGATTGTATTAACCTAAAATTTCAAGTAATATCCCCTTTGACACTCCAGGTTAATCTGACATAAGCAACAGTAAATATGAGTTAATCAATGAATACAATATGAAAATTTTGATGTTTTATTTCAAAGGAGCAAAAGAAAAATTCCTTTGCCAATAATTCTATAGTTTTTCAATTCACTAATGACTTTCTCTCCTAAAATATTACCTCATAAATATGTTTTTCAATTTACTTGATGACTTTTTCCCCTAAAATATTACCTTGTAAATATGTTTAACATTTGTAATGATCTCATTGAGGATGGTAAGGGAATGAAAGCAAATGTAAGTTTGTTAATATTCTAGAACATGTTTCTAAAGTACATATTTATAGCATGAAATAATAGAACATTGTAAGATATATGCTAATAATTTTATAAGCATTATATGACTAATTATTCACAAAAGTAATATAAGCAGTGGTATTATTAAAATCTTTAAGGACAAAAAGTGGGGATAATTCAGAGAAAGGATGACCCTTAACTGATAACGCTAATCTATGAAATGATTTTTTTTCCTCTCTCTCTACGTATCTCAAAGCCACCTTTCCAACTACTTGATTTTGAACTTACAGCCTCTATAATTGTGAGACAATAAATTTTTGTGGCATTAAGCAGCCAAGTTTGTGATGCTTTGTTGCAGTGGTCCTAAGCAATTCATGTATGTCCCTTCATAGATGTCACTTATTTCAGGGACTTCATATTTCAAGAAACTTAAATGGGTCATTTTACATTTCTGAATAATATGACTCATCTTTTGTGTCAATATGAACTGCTGGAAAAATACCATAATAATTACATAAGACATATTGGGGATCAATTAATAAAAAGGTTTTTTTTAATATTTACCCTTTTATTCAGTTGTTACTTTGCTAACTATTTTGTAGGTTAGTATATCTGGGTAGTTAAATGTGTGCTAATCAACATTTAAAACAAGAATTTCTAATTTTCAAATCTCTGCAAACTTAAGTCTGAGTGCTACAGAGTAGTATACATTCCTTTCATTGTTTACTTGATTTTTTTAAAAGATGGAAATGTTCCTTTTATATTGAATTTTAATAATCTGCTAATATAGGAAATGCCAACTATCTTTGTGAGATCATTTTTCTCAAATACAGGGGGGGTGCAAATGTTTCTCTGGGATGAATACAGAGAGCTATCACGAGTGCTCTTAAATTACTTTTAATGTTTATGTGGACTGTATTTTAAAGTACTAAGGAAAGAAGATATAATTTAAAGCTGTCTCATAGCAAGATTTTTTTTTTATTACTGTGTAAAGATAACCGTAAGCCTTCTTTAAGCAATGTTAAAGCAATCCATATAAATTTAGAAAATCTTTCCCTGTCCAGTCCCTCCTTGAAATGACATTACAAAGAATGGGTTAATATATTATTTTAGAACTCTGGAAACCCAAGAGACATTTTGTAAAGTTTTTTTAACATAAGATTGCTTATCTAAAGAATGCTTAAGAAGGCATTATAAGAGCCTAATAAGAATTAGATGTTTTAAATGTTTTCTCATTTACCTAGGTATTTTTTCTTAAATTTTAACCTGAAAAAACATTTAAAACACCTAACACGGTTTTACATGAAAATATATTTAAATGAGTAATTTTACTGTTGCATGTTCTGGATTTGGTTACTTTACTATTTCCATAGTTTTTCCACTGAGTACAGTTTTTTTTATTCATCTTCTCAAACCAGCTTACACTCTCACTTCGTCTTTACCTCCAAGCACTCAGTTTGCTTTCCAAAGTGAGTATGTAGTGAATGTGAAATAAATGACTAAATAAATGATCTACCAAAAATTGTAAATTAGCACATTCCACTTATCAACAAACAGGTACTGTACACTTACCAAATATTAAGTTCTGTCCTAGACAACAGGTTCAGTATAAATATCTTTTTTTTCCACAAAAATAACAAATTTAATGAGAAAGGTAGGACTAAAAATAAGTGGATATAATCTAATTCTGTGACTGTGGTGCTAAGGAGAGGTTATTTTTTGGGTATTAGAGGAGTGGTGTGTACATAACTTCAGTGTCCAATACCAGGAAAGCTCACCGTAAGCGGTGGGACAAAATGCACATCTCAGATAATCTTAGTAGAGACTCCCTTTAACAAATTCAAAACAAAAGCATTCCTATTTTAGAATGCTTGGAACTCTTAATCACGACCTAATTGTCTGCTTCACCTCATGGGAAAGAAAGAACCCTCGGCACTGGTATTACCTACTGTGTATGCTACTCATGCTTTAAATTGGATCTGACGCATGGAACTCCCATTTGAGAGAGAAAGGTGACTGTGTCGCACTGGCCTCATACAGTGTCATTTATTTCACGGAGAATACCAAGTTTGAATATTCCACCCAATAAACGAAGTAGGATGGGAAAAACAGGGCTGATCGTGACATAGGCTACACGGAATGATCTTAGGGCTGGGGGATGCTGTGTAAAGCCCACCGAAGGTGAGGTCAGCCAAGCTCTTCTGTGTGACCACAACCACCACGGTAGCTCTCCTGGTGCCACAGACGATGCGGAACTAAATGATGTGCCCTGCACAAATCACATGACATCTTCCACTTCATTTTAGTCATCCAAAAGATGGAAATAATTATAGTACCTGCCTCTTACTGTGTTTGTGAGAACTAAATGAGATAACACATTCAATGTGCTTAGGAAAGTGCTGAGAATTTCTCCCTAAAAGTTAGCATTATCGTTCATAAATCAACATTTATGGTACTTATTAAATACCCAAAGAAACACACAAAAAATCTTTCAGTCTCAAAATCCATATTTGTTAAAATATTTCTTCAGGCAACAACTTCTATTCACAATCCTTGGAGAGTTTCAGATTGCATGTCCCTGCCAAATTATTTCCTCTGTCAGCACAGTATTCTATTTTATGAATTAACTACTATAATTCAGTGATTTTAAGAGTACATTTTGAAAACTGACTCACTGTGGAAGAATAAAAGCCATAAACTACATCTTCTCCCACACAAAATGCTCTAAAATGAGAGTAAAGTGAATAGTAACAGTACTGTAAACAAAAAAAATACCACTAATACAGCAGAAATGTTAAGAAACTGTAAAATAAATAAATAAAAAGCCATTGAAATGGAATACAGTATCTAGAGAAGTAGACCAGAGAAAACATATCAGTGTTCAAAACCTAACGGGACATCTGTATAGTTAAGATGTGTATCTATACATTTCTTCTATCCTTAATGTCACTCTTTTGGCCAGGTTGTAATTATCTCTTACTTGAATTGATTCAACAGCTATCAGACTTCTCAACTGTTACTGCCACCATAACATGGTTCTCCTATCTCCACCATTTTTAATCTGCCCTCTTCATATTCAAGATTTTGTGGTTCTTTAAAGATGCATACTCTTATCTCCTCTGGAACTTTATATATTCAATGCCTACGACCTAAAATGTTCTTTCCTTTTCTCATTGATTAACTCCTTCTTACTTCTTAGGTCACATATAGATGCCAATTTTTGAATATTTCATAGATATTCAAAAAGGAATTATATGCTCTTCCCATGGGCTCTGCCTTGTCCTCTTGAACTAGGGATAGTAATAGCTCTTATCATATAGCCCTTTGATTTTATGTTTACTTACTTGTCTCACCCACTAGCAATTTGAGAGCAGATTCTATCTCATTATTGTAGTATTCTTAATATTTTAGAAAAACCTTCACAATTAGTGTTTCATAACATTTGTGGAAGCAATGAAGGAATAAAAAAATGCTACTACATAAGTGGGGATACAAGTTAGAATTCAAGGTAATTTATATCATATAGGCTTCATGAAGTATAACACCAAATATTAAGATAAAGCATGACAGTGTACCTTTTCTGATTATATTTCAAGATGAATTAAGTGTTTGATCTACCTGGACCTTTCACTTTAATCATGTAAGTATATTGTAGAGGTTTTTGCTAATTTAACATGCATAATCCCATGTTTAAAGCTATAAACTGTTCTCTACAGTCTATTAGTATAAGGACTGATAGTTATAAAAGCAATATTGGGAAGTTCTCTGCTATTAAGGAGAGACCACATGGACCACTTGTGTTGGGTTGATTTCTGAGGCCATTATCCAGGATATAATGTGCAACCTTCTGTCCCTGCCAAAAGTATATAACCTAAGAGTTCCTTACATTATAAATTATCCATGAAAAAATACAAATACTGTTCTTGCAAGTTTTAATTTATTATACAGATTCAATTTATCAAGTTCTTTTAATGTAAACTAAATTATTATCAAATATAAAGCAGTATTTGACATACTTGGTTAAGATCCATCCCTCAGATTTTAGTTGGATTATTTTATAAAGGCAATAAGGTAAATTTAGCCAAAAGGAAAGTATGCTGTTGCTTTTTTAACTGCCAAGACTAAATTTTGCCTTTGGTTTTGTGACCTAAGGCAAACCTTTCATTCTGCATATTCACCATAAGGTTAATGGACGAACAGATGGATTGAGTGCACCACTGGGTGTCTATCAGCTGTCTGCAATTCTCTGAATGGTGGTGGATAATAAAGTGATATGAGTAAAAATGTTTCATAAAAATGGAAATCCAATTTAAACAATGCCTTATTCTAATTTCTTTAGAAGTTAATTTTAAGAAGTCCTATTGCAATTTTTATACTTTAGTATATTTGTAAATACATATTTGGTCTCTGTATCTAATCATGTATAGAGCAAAGCATCTCAGAATAACCCAATGTCATGTGGATGCATGCCAGCTATTTACTTAAATAGTTTTAAATGCCTGCATAGAAGGTTGACATTGAATGACTTAATTATCTTAATTATTGATTTGAATCTTTAAAATATCACAGCAATCAGCAATAAGAAACGGAGACTACTTATTGCTCTTAATCTATTCACCTGTTATTAAGATGTTGATTAGGCAAAATGAATCATCAACAGAGCTAAGTTTAACTTTTGTTATGCCCAGAGTTAATAATCCCAAAACTCTCTCTGCCATTAATCATATATCATTATTGCCAAAACCAGTTTCCACTTTCAGAATTAGAATTGATGATATTCAAATTTACAGAACTATATCCAGGGACAATACTCCCATGGAATAGAATACATGAAAATTACTTTTATGTATTATATAACTAGACACCTTAGAACCTGTATCAGATACTGCCATGCCTTCTTCCAACATATACGCCTTTCTTATATATCATTTCATCATTCATCTTAAATGCATAATATTTATGACAAAAATATTTGTAAATTTAACATTAGATCACTTCTGTATATAATTATGTATAGATGATAAACTAGATGTTTGAATGAGCACTAATTATGACCTTTCAAAAAGGTTAGAGAACTTCATAAGTACTGGACCCACACATACCTGAGTCCATATTGCTTCTGCCACTTCATAACTATGATCTTAAGCACATTACTTGACACCAATACATGAATTTTTCTTCATCAATAACCACATATTAATATCTATTTGTGTTATTGAGAAATTTTAAAGGTATTATTGATGTAAAGTGGCATTTATTAATGAGATAAGCTTTTTTTCTTTTTGTTAAGAGGAAATGAAAAGGAAGGGATTATTGAGATTTATAGTTAAGAGTCCTCTAATAATATGACATGAGGAAAATAAGATTGTCTTTTAAGTGCTTAACTGTAAAATCAACATATAGTTTTGTTAGCACAGGGATAGCAAAGTTACTTGAAAGAAGCAAAATTTGGCTCTATTTAATTGAATGATGAGGCAAACAGGGAATAGATTCATGAGTCTCAGAAGCAAATTAACAGCAGTGTCCTTCCAAGCTGTCTCTGAGAGGAGAGGGAGGTTTCACATGTAGACTAACTCTTCCAAGTCAATGTCTTCTGGATTGATTGACAAATAACTTCAGGAACCTAGGTAGCTGCATCATATGTCCTTAGCAGGTGGATTGCCTCTGTGTTCATGCTCACCCAGAATTTACTGCATGGCTATAATTTGGCTTCCTGGAATTGTTAAGTGTCTTCATAGAATGAATGAACACATTTCCCACACAGGCTTTGAGAAATATTACTATAATTTTTATGGCAATTGAAAAAAGATTTTTACTCTCAATATATTGGTGGAAAGATATTTGCAATGTAGAATACTGTAATTTGCCTATCTTGAATTTTGTCTCAGTTATGGTATACACATAAATTATATTTATATACACAAAAAACATAAATACATATATAAGTACATTGATGTAGATGAAGATGTACCTATAGATATGGATATTGATATAAATATATAGGGAGATATACCAATAAAATCTTCTCTGTGGACTTACTTTCTATTAACTTATTTTTATCTGGAATCTTAGTGTTTGTAGCTATAGTCTTCCTCAGTGTATTATACAAATTTGCCTGGAATTCATGGAAGACCTACCATTCCCATGATATCTACCGTTCATGTGATAGACCAGAAGATTTGAAAAATCTTATTATAACCATACTCCATTAGCATGGTTTATTCAACTTTGGTGTTCCATTCTTAATACTCCATTAGCGTGGTTTATTCAACTTTGGGTTCCACTCTTAATAATCAGATTTAAAAAAAAATAATAATAATCACTCAAACAAATAAATGACTCTTGCCCTTTTCTATGTTTCCCGCCACCAGGGCCAAAGGTAGGTACATCTATTTCTTGATCTTCCTAATTAGTTAGTTTTGCAGTGGGGATACACACGTGTGTATTGCTTACTAAGCAGTGGCCTTTCTGTGTTTCGCTTCATGTGACCCTCTCAGGGACACTTCATTAGCAAAGGTCATTCCTCTGAAGCAAGGAGATCGGACTGTCCACATGGCCTATGGAGCAGTCTTGCATGCATCCAGTTTTCTGCTTTTGTTATCTAGAAGTGATTTTGTTGATGTGAAAAGAGGTTTGTTCTCTCACCATCACGGGAGCACTGGATCACTGCTATTTCCATTTTCTAATTTACTCTGGGAGGATCCCTTTGGTTACTCTGTTTTTGCAAAGCTGAATAATAGGTCATTGGTATGTGGGTAGGGCAGCTAGTCTGTGAGATACATAGGAGCATCCAGAGGTCTCAGCTGTGTATGTGTGTGTGTGAGATAGATAGAGAGAGAGAGATTGAGAGAGATTCTGAGCAAATTCTAAACAATCAGTTACAAGACTATCTCCGGGGAATGTGAAGGTGAGCTTGCATTAGTGATAGGGTAAGACTGATGGACTAAGAAGTCTGATGTTTATCTGGAATCAGAGATAAGTCGGAGAAGCACCTCAAGCAGTGCAGTCTTGATTAGATTAATATCATGTTAGCTCTAGTATCAGCAAGGACAGCTGATTGGTAAGAGAATGGGAGGTATGCCGGCTACAATGGTGATATTAAATAAAAAGTTTTTGGAGCAATACTTAGGTGACAGTAAGAGCAATGAGAAGGAAATAAAGGTGAAAGCTATTTTTTCTCATTTCATGTTTGATCTGGTTTGTTTCCAAAATGAGAGGAAGGAGCAATACACACTGAACCCACTGAAAACTCTTCAAAGCAACAGCTTCCCTGTGTCCCCATGTTTCTGACCCTGGGATATGCGGCCATTTGATGGTCTTTTATGTTGCCTCTTTGCTGTATTAAACTATAACTTTATCATTCTTTACTGTATACTATACGTCATGCAACAATTCCTTTGGAGAGCAATTAGAGTCTCAGTTTGCGACCTCAGTTTGCAGTTTTCAATTTTAGATGGAAAAAGGCTGACTTCCTGGTCGTGTAGTCCAGCTGTGCCCCAAAGGGCTTACCCCGCCATCATCATTTTAAGGCCATTTGTTGCCATCACTTGGGCT
Source organism: Smutsia gigantea (assembly GCA_032199065.1). Lineage (NCBI taxonomy): Eukaryota > Metazoa > Chordata > Mammalia > Pholidota > Manidae > Smutsia > Smutsia gigantea. The sequence goes on along the minus strand of JAVSCE010019800.1, from coordinate 40,887 downwards.
GGTTCTTTCTGACTCTTGCATACCTGAGTCAACAACATGTAAGTAACTCTTACTCAGCTACGGTCCACACATTTCCTAACTAACGCTTCCTACTTCCTACTAACCCATCCCAACTCCGCTCTTCATAAATTTTATTTATTTCTCTATCTGATCCCACACTCATCAGCAGAACTGTTTCCTATACCTCATGACTCTACTGAGTTCTGAGTGTTTATTGGGGGGAGAGGGTATTTAGGGCTGTGAATCCCCTAGACAGGGACAGTACAGAAATCCAAGGAGTGTAAGCCAGGGAGTCATTGGGAAGTCCAATATCAGAGCTGAGCTCAAGAATCAATGTATTACATCAAGAATCAATCAACGACACAGGGCATGACACTGGAAACAGAAGATGGAACACCAAAGTTGAATAAACCATGCTAATGGAGTATGGTTATAATAAATTACATTTTTTGTAGTACATTATAGGATTTGTGCATGTGGGTATTCCATCTTGTGTCAGTTGCCAACTGTCAGTCTGAATCAATAACCAGAAATACACAGTGACAGGTGAAGTGACTCTATATGAAGACAAGCGGCAAGAAATTCTGACAGAAATAGGCTCACTCACCAACCTCTTCAGCCCAGTGTCCCTGGTGATCGCTGTCCCCTTCCCTTTCTCCTGCTGCTTGTCCTGGGATCTAACAACCTCCTTTGCCCTCTTTTGTGTTAACTTGTGTGTTTGTGATACATTCATAACACATTAGTGAAAATATATATACATTCCCATTATTACAACTTCAGAATTTAAACTTAAGTTTCAAGATATGATAATTAAATCCTTCAAAATTTTGTATTGCTAAATCTAAAGGATTCAAGCAGAAATTATAGCTTTTGTTTCTGAAATCAAGTGTCCATGGTTACAGGTGCCACAAGCCATAGAACCTGACAGATGGTAGTTTACAATTAATATGAATTTTTAAGGCTGAATGCTGAGTAGATAATTGTATTTGCTTTGCCTGTTATGAAATATTGAATTTTACTCATGTACTGCTTTAAAAATTACTCTATACTCTGCCACCTTTGACCTTTCAGGAGATTAGGAAATTGAGAAGTTATCGAGTGGGGAGATCCAACAAAATTATAATTACAGAAACCTCTGAATGCTCCATGTAATTGAATTTATCCCCAAGCCAAAAATCAATGCAGTCATCCAGAAACACACCAAATGTGACAACTTTGCTTTTTCTGCTTTATCAAGCCTAATTGATGCTGGAAGGAATAAATAAAAGAAATAGGCAGTCCTCTAGTAGGAGTCTCTAAGGATACATCAAATAGCCTTTCAAAAGAATTAAGGGCAATTCATATTTCTGAATGCCCATTGATGGCAGCATATGGGCCTAACTCCTTCCCTCTCTGAGACTCCCACTCTTGTAATTCCCTGCATTCCTATGGGGAATGGTAAAGGAAGACATCTGTTTAGCGGTATTGACATATGATACTCTTTGATATATCTGCTTTGGGACTAGTAAAAAATGTGATAGCAAGTGGATTAAACTAAGAGTCTTTATATATTTTTAAAGATTAGGTAAATATTGGTGTCTGTGTTACAATAAAACAATACTATATATTTTTTAAAACCCTAGGGACAATGTCAGAGAGCACAGCATCTCATTTCCTTGTTTTGTTGATACAATATTTTGGTCGTCCACCTAAATAGACTGCCACTCTTTACGCACACCCACACATGTGCAGATACTTATACATTTCCACATCATATCAACACTAAATGGCCTACTTCTCTTCATTGTGCTAACTGGATGTGGATCTCTCAGTCCCACTGACTGCTTTAGTAAATGTTTCCGCTCAGGAATTACTGAGTTTTTATCCACACGACAAGTAATTGTGCTATTTGAAGTGTGTTGTACAGACTGGTGATGGTCTGCAAATTGTTATCAGATGGTAACAAATTAAGTGCAGAAACTGAAAGTAAATATTTAGAAAAGCATATGGCAATATGACAAGTATTTTATGTCTGTGAACCTCATAAAAAATTGGGACCTGCATTTTACATGCATTTGTTTTTAATCTTTAATTTTATACTAGTTCATTGTAATTGCATTTTTTAAAAATATTGTTTCTTCATAGACTAAGAAGAAAATTAAGAATTCATAAATATTTTTTAAGCATTTGCCTGGAAGACTGGGCCTCAATAATCATCCTTATTTTTATTGTTAGATAATCAAAATTTTAGGAAGATCTCCTTTTTTTCAATAACAATTTTCCTAATATCCTAAAGTAAAGTTAGGGCACTCTTCTTGCTTTCATTACACCCTATAAATACCATTATTACAATATATATTATACCACAGGTTTTTTTTTGGCATCATTAATATACAATCACATGAACAACATTGTGGTTACTACATTCCCCCCTATTATCAAGTCCCCAGTACATACCCCATTACAGTCACTGTCCATCAATGTAGTAAGATGCTATAGAATCACTACTTGTCCTCTCTGTGTTATACCGCCTTCCCTGTGCCCTCCCTACGTTATGTGTGCTAATTGTATTACCCCTCTTTCCCCCTTATCCCTCCCTTCCCACTCATCCTCCCCAGTCCCTTTCCCTTTGGTAACTGTTAGTCCATTCATGGGTTCTGTGAGTCTGCTGCTGTTGTGTTCTTTTAGTTTTTTCTTTGTTTTTATACTCCACAGATGAGTGAAATCATTTGGTACTTGTCTTTCTCCACCTGGCTTATTTCACTGAGCACAATACCCTCTAGTTCCATCCATGTTGTTGCAAATGGGTAGGATTTGTTTTCTTCTTATGGCTGAATAATATTCCATTGTGTATATGTACCACGTCTTCTTTATCCATTCATCTACTAATGGACACTTAGGTTGCTTCCATTTCTTGGCTATAAACTCAAAATGGATCAAAGACCTGAATGTAAGTCATGAAACCATAAAACTCTTAGAAAAAAACACATACCATAGGTTTTTTAAAGTTATTTATACAAGTACCTGGAGTCCTTCTACCATAAAAAGCTGATTCTCAGTGTCTAAACAAGAAATTTTGTTTCCCTTTTAAAAAAGAACCCCAAGTGATTCTGATTCAGACTATAATCTGAACTACATTGCTGCTTTATAGTTATATGCTTGCCACCCTGGTCTATCTTTTGGATACAAGTTCCTTAAAGGAAAGCAACTCTATCTTGTTTATTGTTGTATTCTCTAGATCCAACTTAATATGGTTCTTATTATATTCTAAATAAATATTTGTTTACTCATCAATCAAAATTAGACAATAACTTCAGTCTCACTACTGACTATTTAGGTTTGGGAGTAATGGTTCATCACCTGAGATGTGCTCTATTTTCTTTGTTTATTATATAAAATTTCATGCATCTCCATTCTGAACTATAACAAATGATTAAACATATGTATTGAAACTCTGCAAAGGTGTATTTATTACATACATTGCAGTGTGAAAATTTTAGAATGTAAAAATGTAAATATTGTGTAGTTACAAGCTTAATATGGCTCCTTATAATTATATCCACATGTTTTTGTAAACCTTAACTCTAGAAACTATATACACTTTAATTTCAAGGTGGCAAGCTGCTTTCTGTCATGCAAGAATGCAAAATTGTGTTTATCATTGGTATAGATTGTTCCTTTGGGTTATGAAATAATTTGAATAAGTCATTTATTTACATGAATTTAAAACAAATACCAACATACTATTTTTGAACAAAACTATGAAGTCATTTCAGCCTTAAGAAAGATGTTCTAAAAGAGTATACTTTCTAGTTAACTAACATAAATGGTGTGGCCATTTGAGTGTAGATACCAGAGAACTTAGAACTTCTCTTGTACAAAGTTTGACACCAAGTAACTCTGTGTTGCCATAATTAAGTCTTCTATATGTGATAACTTCCACATAATTATCTCTAACCCAGACAGATAACACAACTCCAAACTCTTCTATCCTATTTCCTATTTGGTACCATCTATTGATTATTTAATAATAGGCCAAATTTAAAATGGATGAAGGGTAGCTAACTGGTTTTATAGCAAACCTTTTCTACTCTGAATCTTCCACGTCTTAGTACATGGAACCACAAGTCACTCAGGTATCAGGACCAAAAGCCTATGGCAGGCCCTTGATTTTCTTTTATCCTTTTCATTTTTATTACCCTATATTAAATACTCATCAAGACAATTCAATCTCCAAAATATATCTGTCTGAAACTCACACACTTCTCTCCATATCCATTACAAGCATTCTAGACCAAAACAAAATTACTTCTAACCTGAGCTGATTTTGTGTTCCTGATTTCTCTCTTTCAACTTTCACCTCTTTGCAACCCATTCTCTATCCAAATAAAAAAGTAATTTCTTCAAAATATAAATTATATCTTTTAAACATTTTAATTAAAGTACTTAAGTGAATACGACAAATTTAGCATCATATCCAAACTAATTTCCATGATCTACAAATCATTGCATCACTGAGGCTTGAACACCTCTGTAACCACTTTCCGTCATGTTTCCTACTTATTTACTATGCTTCAGCCATATCATCTCAGGATCACCTCTGTAAGTCACATGATCTCAAATCCACACATTATGAAAGCCAGTTCTTGGACTGTTAACATCAGTTGTGTGCATTCTCTAAGAGTGGTCTCCATTTCCTGGTATTTAAGCCCTTGTTTAATCCCCTCTTGAATGTGGGTTAGACCTGGTGGCACATTTTTGTGAATAGAGTATGGCAAAAGTAATGTGTTATCACTTTCATAGTCAGATTACTAAAATATTATGTCTTCCAATTTATACACTGTCTCACACTCTCTCAGTTGCTTCCTCTGAGGGAAACCAGCTGTCATCTTGAATACTGCCCTACGCAGAGGTCCACATGATGGTCGACTAACGTTTCCAGGGAACACTGAGCAATGTCCTCACATCTCACCATACAGCTGCATCTCAGGAATTTAGCAGTCTCTTTCCTTATTCCTTTAAGGCTGATCATGTGATTCTTGCTGCTGCTGGTCCCATGGATCCTTCTCTATTTCTTTTTAGTTCCTCTAAATCCTGCCACACCTTTAAATAGTTCTATATTGAATTTTCTCCAATTGTTCAGTTTGAGTGTGCTATGTGTTTTCTGTTGGGACACAGATGCACATAGGGAAAATAACAGCAAATTCCCATCAATAAGCAATAGGAAATTTTCTTAGATGGGCAATCCACATAGACAGACATAACCAAAAAAGAAGGAAAACATGACGTATGAGAGAACAGAATGAGAGACTTCATATGAACATGTCGTATAGGTTTTGTTGCAGCAACTCAATGATATCAGTGAAGCCCCACAATATTCTAGCTTTATGAACCACTATTCTTCAAATGTTGGTTTTTTGTTCTTATACCTGTTGTCTCCTGAACATAAGACACCTGTGGAAGCTCTGGGCCTCACAACTATATTCTAAAACAAGGAGCAAGGTAGGGAGTGGTGGCATCAGTGACAAGAAGGGCCCTTAATTTGTGTACTTCTCTCATTTTATCAGCATAGATTTTTTATGAGTCATAAGTCTCACCCTTCCCTTTCCTTTGCTAGAGTTTGTCATAAGGTCACCTTGAGCCGCAAGGGAGACTGGGGAAGCCAATAACTGGCAAAAGAGAGTAGGGTTAGCATAGTTATGATCATCCCTGGAGGCTGAAGGAAAAGTCCATCTGGGATTCACAGATCAAAGAAGTTTCCCTAAACAACAACACAAGTTCCAGAGGTTGTAAACAGGGAAAGAAAAGAATTGTGGATAACCAACTACCATTCTCTGCAGCAAAGCACTTGTCTTAACATAGTATGATTGGTTATTTATAGTTCTTTAATTCTACTAGATAAATCATGCACTTCTACTAGGTAGAGAAGCTCAGTGATTTGTACATTTTAGTTATTTAATAAATGTCTCTTGCGTTAAAAAATAGACAAACACTGGCAGGCACTGTGGCAAACAGAATTTATCTGGAATTTCTTGCTAATATCTAATCAGCAGGTCTATTAATTGTACTTTAAGATGCTTAAAATCAAAAGAACTGAAAGGAATCTAGTTCGAACTTCCATGAATTTAATCTCAGAAAGATAAGTTAGCCTCTGCTTAAGCAGACATAACAGGAATGATGCCCAATCCCACTTTGAAACAGTGCTAATTATTGGAAAGCTCCCATATTAGCATTTGCTAGGTCCACACTGAAGTCATGTACGCATACCTTCTTCCGCCATTGCTGCCTCAAAACTCAGTCTTCTTCATGTTCAAATTACCTACATTTTTTTCAGTACATTGTTATTTCAGTTTCATTTAGTCATTTAGAAGAAACTCTTGAATACTGGTGTTAAGAATTCTGCACAGTATTTCAGATATGGGTGTTGGACCACTAACACATTTTCCTTTTTCTCTGGTAAAGAAGACTGGCCTCACCTTATTAATGGTAACATTGATCTTTTACTTCATTGCCATTTGTTTATGGTGTAATCTGTGCATGTCTGTTTTCCAATGTCTATCACAAGCTTTTTCAAGCCCGGAATCATTTCCTAATGTGTTTTACATTTCTATGACATCTAAAAATTTCCTAAGAAATAAAGAAATGGCAATTTATAGTACAAAGGCAAGGAAATTTGGTATCCCAAAATAAGCATAATTTTCTGAGAAAATTTCCCAATTAATTATCCTGATCTTTAAAATGGAAATACTAAAAATATGGTATCAAACATTGAGTCAAATTGGTTTTGAGATCTTTTTTATACCTATAAACTATAAAAGATTATTCATATAATAAGAATCAGCATTACTGGAGGCTATGGGTGTTTGTCTTTGTCAAATATTCTTCTCATTTCAACTTTCATATTATATATTACCATAGGTGGTTTTATTTTTTTAAACCCACAGTCCATATAGTTAATTATTTGGGTTTAATTTTGAAAACTCCCAGAAAGTATTATGTTTAATAACACTAACCAAATTGTAAAGCACTTTTATTTTGTTGAAAAACACCCTTTCTTTAACTTTTACATTAGTTTTAAACAACGCCAGCAATTACTTTATTCTCATTTTACTTATTCCTGATACAGCATACATACCAATAACTTACTATGTTAATTCTTCCCAGAATTTGGTATTTGGCAATTTTGTATTATTATAAAAGATAAAGATCATAATAAACATGCTATTATCAGATTCAATATGTACCAAATATATAACATTAATTTTATTTTAAATATAAAGGCAGCAGTAAATTTGCTGAGGTATAATTATAGTAGAAAACAATAATGCATGTATCTATCTTTATTAATAGTGTGCTCTAATTTTGTTGCTTATTATCTAAATCACTTTTATTTGCATTTGTATGTTTCAAACTTGGAGTAGGCTGGAAGCCACAGATTTCAAGCTTTTTATGTCAGAGAGATGGTTTTTGAGATCCTTTTTAAGCAAGGGTGGGACATACAACTCCGTGTTAATATTACAAAATTAATTTACTGTACCTAAACTGATATTATTATAAAATCTACTCACAGGTTCTAATTCTGTCCTACAGAAATATTCCAAATTAATGCTTTTCTTTTTTCATAGAGTGTAAACAAATCTGTGCGTACACAAGCACACACATATATGCACACACTTTTCTTTTCTCTCTCTGATAATGACGTGGTCACAAGAAAAGAGTTTATTCTTCTCTCGCTATCTTCCATGCGGTAGGTACAAGGAGTTCTGTAGACATCTAGCTTCTTTTCCTAAGACTAATTTACCCCAGACACAAAGCAGTAGGAAGTCTATCATGTTTCCAATGTAAGCAGCATTTCAAACTCTTAATTTTCCAGAAAATAAAGCAATTCAAGCAGAAATAATACTTGAAAGATAAAAAATGAATGTTATTTTCTTGTTTTCTTCTGATATTTTTATTCATTTTATTTTTAATAGCATGTATTACTGTTATTTCCAATCAGTGAAGAAAAATGTAAAATCCCAATGCCTTTCTTGAGAGCATGTGCATGTGCGCACACACACACACACACACACACACACACACACTATTCTATAGCCATATATGGTGTGCTTTTATTCCCCTACTTTTAATTTGTCTTTTTTTGGTTTTTTTTTTGGAAGGGGTCAAGGAAATTCTATGTGAGAGAAAGCAGTATACTTTGTTTAAAAAAAAAAGAAAACTAAAGCAATGAAAATAAAAAATCACAGAGGGCCACTTAAAAAAATAATGAAAACTAATTACCAAGAAATTATCTAACCAAAGAAAAAAGGAAGGCATCCAAGAGGCAACTGAGGGAAACATAATAAAACTATACATTAAAAAAAAGGATTTTCATGTGAAAGATTTCTGATATAGGCTTTGTAAAAGGAGACAACAACACATGATGTCAAATAAAAGCTGGCAACTAATAAATGATAATGACATTTCAAAACCAAATAAATGAGCAATTAAACTGAAGTGTGGTACAAGAAAATGTAGCGATATGTGAAGGGATTTAAGATTATTTTTTGTAGTCCATATTAAAGGAATGATCCCATTTGAAAAGACACCATTTTAATTTTCAGATGAGGTGTTGTAAAGACCATGTTCTCAGTCTTTCAGAGCATATATGTAAGGGACATAATCAAATCTCCTCACAAACTTTTTTTTTATATCAGTTTTATCTTTTATTTCAAAAACTCCCAGACATTTTTTAATATAATTTATTTTATTATCATTAATCCACAATTACATGTGCAATATTACGGTTATTAAACTACCCCTTCATCAGGTCCCCCCCACCAACCCCATTACAGTCACTGCCCATCAGCGTAGTGAGATGCCATAGAATCGCTACTTGTCTTTTCTGAGTTATACTGCCCTCCCTGTACCCCCCCAACATTACATCTGCTAATCGTAATGCCCCTTTTTCCCTCTTATCCCTCCCTTTCCGCCCATTTTCCCCAGTCCCTTTCCCTTTGGTAACTATTAGTCCGTTCTTGGGTTCTGTGAGTCTGCTGCTGTTTTGGTCCTTCAGTTTTTTTCTTTGTTCTTATACTCCACATATGTGTGAAATCATTTGATACTTGTCTTTTTCGGCTTGGCTTATTTCACTGATCATAATACCCTCTAGCTCCATCCATGTTGCTGCAAATGGTATGATTTGTTTTCTTCTTCTAGCTGAATAATATTCCATTGTGTATATGTACCACCTCTTCTTTATCCATTCATCTACTGATGGACACTTAGGTTGCTTCCATTTCTTGGCTATTGTAAATAGTGCTGCAATAAACATAGACGTGCATCTGTCCTTTTCAAATTGGGCTGCTGCATTCTTAGGGTAAATTCCTAGGAGTGGAATTCCTGGGTCAAATGGTATTTCTATTTTGAGTTTTTTGAGGAACCTCCATACTGCTTTCCACAATGGTTGAACTAATTTGCAGTCCCACCAGCAGTGTAGGAGGGTTCCCTTTTCTCCACATCCTCGCCAACATTTGTTGTTGTTTGTGTTTTGGATGTTGGCCATCCTCACTGGTGTGAGGTGATATCTCATTGTGGTTTTAATCTGCATTTCTCTGATGATTAGCGATGTGGAGCATCTTTTCATGTGCCTGTTGGCCATCTGAATTTCTTCTTTGGAGAAGTGTCTATTCATGTCCTCTGCCCATTTCTTAATTGGATTATTTGCTTTCTGTTTGTTAAGGTGCATGAGTTCTTTATATATTTTGGATGTCAACCCTTTATCAGATACGTTTTTATGAATATATTCTCCCATACTGTAGGATGTCTTTTTGTTCTACTGATGGTGTCCTTTGCTGTACAGAAGCTTTTCAGCTTGATATAGTCCCACTTGTTCATTTTTGCTTTTGTTTCCCTTGCCCGGGGAGATATGTTCATGAAGAAGTCGCTCATGTTTATGTCCAAGAGATTTTTGCCTATGTTTTTTTCTAAGAGTTTTATGGTTTCATGACTTACATTCAGGTCTTTGATCCACCCTGAGTTTACCTTTGTGTATGGGGCTAGACAGTAGTCCAGTTTCATTCTCTTACATGTAGCTGTCCAGTTATTCCAACACCAGCTGCTGAAGAGGCTGTCATCTCCCCATTGTATATCCAAGGCTCTTTTATCAAATATTAATTGACTGTATATGTTTGGATTAATGTTTGGATTTTCTATTCTGTTCCACTGGTCTGTGGTTCTGTTTTTGTGCCAATACCAAATTGTCTTGATTACTGTGGCTTTGTAGTAGAGCTTGAAGTCAGGGAGTGTAATTCCCCCTGTTTTATTCCTCCTTCTCAGGATTGCTTTGGCTATTCGGGGTCTTTTGTGGTTCCATATGAATTTTAGAATTATTTGTTCCAGTTCATTGAAGAAAGCTGTTGGTAGTTTGATAGGGATTGCATTGAATCTGTAGATTGCTTTAGGTAGTATAGCCATTTTGACAATATTTATTCTTCCTAGCCAAGAGCATGGGATGCATTTCCATTTGCTAGTGTCCTCTTTAATTTCTCTTAGGAGTATCTTGTAGTTTTCAGAGTATAGGTCTTTCACTTCCTTTGCTAGGTTTACTCCTAGGTATTTTATTCCTTTTTTTTTTAAATTATTTACCACAGTTTTATTTTATTTTATTTTTGGTTTTTATTCATTTATTTTTTAATTTATTTTATTATCATTAATTTACAATTACATGTGCAACATTACGATTATTAAACTACCCCTTCATCAGGCCCCCCCACAAACCCCATTACAGTCACTGTCCATCAGCGTAGTGAGATGCTATAGAATCACTACTTGTCTTCTCTGAGTTGTACTGCCCTCCCCGTGCCCCCCCAACATTACATCTGCTAATCGTAATGCCCCTTTTTCCCTCTTATCCCTCCCTTCCCGCCCATTTTCCCCAGTCCCTTTCCCTTTGGTAACTATTAGTCCGTTCTTGGGTTCTGTGAGTCTGCTGCTGTTTTGTTCCTTCAGTTTTTTTCTTTGTTCTTATACTCCACATATGAGTGAAATCATTTGATACTTGTCTTTTTCGGCTTGGCTTATTTCACTGAGCATAATACCCTCTAGCTCCATCCATGTTGTTGCAAATGGTAGGATTTGTTTTCTTCTTATGGCTGAATAATATTCCATTGTGTATATGTACCACATCTTCTTTATCCATTCATCTACTGATGGACACTTAGGTTGCTTCCATTTCTTGGCTATTGTAAATAGTGCTGCAATAAACATAGGGGTGCATCTGTCCTTTTCAAATTGGGCTGCTGCATTCTTAGGGTAAATTCCTAGGAGTGGAATTCCTGGGTCAAATGGTATTTCTATTTTGAGTTTTTTGAGGAACCTCCATACTGCTTTCCACAATGGTTGAACTAATTTGCAGTCCCACCAGCAGTGTAGGAGGGTTCCCTTTTCTCCACATCCTCGCCAACATTTGTTGTTGTTTGTGTTTTGATGTTGGCCATCCTCACTGGTGTGAGGTGATATCTCATTGTGGTTTTAATCTGCATTTCTCTGATGATTAGCGATGTGGAGCATCTTTTCATGTGCCTGTTGGCCATCTGAATTTCTTCTTTAGAGAAGTGTCTATTCATGTCCTCTGCCCATTTCTTAATTGGATTATTTGCTTTCTGTTTGTTAAGGTACATGAGTTCTTTATATATTTTGGATGTCAACCCTTTATCAGATACGTTTTTTATGAATATATTCTCCCATACTGTAGGATGTCTTTTTGTTCTACTGATGGTGTCCTTTGCTGTACAGAAGCTTTTCAGCTTGATATAGTCCCACTTGTTCATTTTTGCTTTTGTTTCCCTTGCCCGGGGAGATATGTTCATGAAGAAGTTGCTCATGTTTATGTCCAAGAGATTTTTGCCTATGTTTTTTTCTAAGAGTTTTATGGTTTCATGACTTACATTCAGGTCTTTGATCCACCTTGAGTTAACCTTTGTGTATGGGGCTAGACAGTAGTCCAGTTTCATTCTCTTACGTGTAGCTGTCCAGTTATTCCAACACCAGCTGCTGAAGAGGCTGTCATCTCCCCATTGTGTATCCAAGGCACTTTTATCAAATATTAATTGACTGTATATGTTTGCGTTAATGTTTGAATTTTCTGTTCTGTTCCACTGGTCTGTGGGTCTGTTTTTGTGCCAATACCAAATTGTCTTGATTACTGTGGCTTTGTAGTAGAGCTTGAAGTCAGTGAGTGTAATTCCCCCTGTTTTATTCCTCCTTCTCAGGATTGCTTTGGCTATTCGGGGTCTTTTGTGGTTCCATATGAATTTTAGAATTATTTGTTCCAGTTCATTGAAGAAAGCTGTTGGTAGTTTGATAGGGATTGCATTGAATCTGTAGATTGCTTTAGGTAGTATAGCCATTTTGACAATATTTATTCTTCCTAGCCAAGAGCATGGGATGCATTTCCATTTGTTAGTGTCCTCTTTAATTTCTCTTAGGAGTGTCTTGTAGTTTTCAGAGTACAGGTCTTTCACTTCCTTCGTTAGGTTTATTCCTAGGTATTTTATTCTTTTTGATGCAATTGTGAATGGAATTGTTTTTCTGATTTCTCTTTCTGTTAGTTCATCATTAGTGTATAGGAAAGCAACAGATTTCTGTGTGTTAATTTGTATCCTGCAACTTTGCTGAATTCAGATATTAGTTCTAGTAGTTTTGGAGTGGAGTCTTTAGGGTTTTTTATGTACAGTATCATGTCATCTGCAAATAGTGACAATTTGACTTCTTCTTGACCAATCTGGATGCCTTGTATGTCTTTGTTTTGTCTGATTGCTGTGGCTAGGACCTCCAGTACTATGTTGAATAACAGTGGAGAGAGTGGGCATCCTTGTCTTGTTCCCGATCTTAGATGAAAAGCTTTCAGCGTCTCGCCGTTAAGTATGATGTTAGCTGTGGGTTTGTCATATATAGCCTTTATGATGTTGAGGTACTTGCCCTCTATACCCATTTTGTTGAGAGTTTTAATCAGGAATGGATGCTGAATTTTGTCAAATGCTTTTTCAGCATCTATGGAGATGATCATGTGGTTTTTGTTCTTCTTTTTGTTGATGTGGTGGATGATGTTGATGGATTTTCGAATGTTGTACCATCCTTGCATCCCTGGGATGAATCCCACTTGATCATGGTGTATGATCCTCTTGATATATTTTTGAATTCGATTTGCTAATATTTTGTTGAGTATTTTTGCATCTACGTTCATCAGGGATATTGGTCTGTAATTTTCTTTTTTGGTGAGGTCTTTGCCCGGTTTTGGTATTAGAGTGATGCTGGCTTCATAGAATGAGTTTGGAAGTATTCCCTCCTCTTCTATTTTTTGGAAACCTTTAAGGAGAATCGGTGTTATTTCTTCTCTATACGTCTGGTAGAATTCAGAGGTGAATCCATCAGGCCCAGGGGTTTTGTTCTTGGGTAGTTTTTTGATTACCAATTCGATTTCGTCACTGGTGATTGGTCTGTTTAGTTTTTCTGTTTCTTGCTTGGTCAGTCTTGGAAGGTTGTATTTTTCTAAGAAGTTGGCCATTTCTTCTATGTTTTCCAGCTTGTTAGCATATAGATTCTCATAATATTCTCTTATGATTCTTTGTATTTCTGTGGGTTCCGTCGTGATTTTTCCTTTCTCATTTCTGATTGTGTTTATGTGTGTAGATTCTCTTTTTCTCTTAATGAGTCTGGCTAGGGGTTTATCTATTTTGTTTATTTTTTCAAAGAACCAGCTCTTGGTTTTATTGATTTTTTTCTATTGTTTTATTCTTCTCAATTTTATTTATTTCTTCTCTGATCTTTATTATGTCCCTCCTTCTGGTGACTTTGGGCCTCATTTGTTCTTCTTTTTCCAATTTCAGTAATTGTGTCTTTAGACTATTCATTTGGGAATGTTCTTCCTTCTTTAAATAGGCCTGGATTGCAATATACTTTCCTCTTAGAACTGCCTTTGCTGCGTCCCACAGAAGTTGTGGCTTTGTGTTGTTGTTGTCATTAGTCTCCATATATTCTTTGATTTCTGTTTTGATTTGGTCGTTAACCCATTGATTAATTAGGAGAGTGTTGTTAAGTCTCCATGTATTTGTGAGCCTTTTTGATTTCTTTCTAAAATTTATTTCTAGTTTTATACCTTGGTGATCTGAGAAGTTGGTTGGTAGGATTTCAATATTTTTGAAATTACTGAGGTTCTTTTTGTGGCCTAGTATGTGGTCTATTCTGGAAAATGTTCCATGTGCACTTGAGAAGAATGTGTATCCTGTTGCTTTTGGGTGTAGAGTTCTGTAGATGTCTGTTAGGTCCATCTGTTCTAGTGTGTTGTTCAGTGCCTCTGTGTCTTTACTTATTTTCTGTCTGGTTGATCTGTCCTCTGGAGTGAGTGGTGTGTTGAAGTCTCCTAAGATGAATGCATTGCTGTCTATTTCCTCCTTTAATTCTGTTAGTATTTGTCTCACATATGCTGGCGCTCCTGTGTTGGGTGCATATATATTTATAATGGTTATATCTTCTTGTTGGACTGACCCCTTTATCATTATGTAATGTCCTTCTTTATCTTTTGCTACTTTCTTCGTTTTGAAGTCTATTTTGTCTGATACAAGTACTGCAACACCTGCTTTTTTCTCTTTGTTGTTTGCATGAAATATCTTTTTCCATCCCTTCACTTTTAGTCTGTGTATATCTTTGGATTTGAGGTGAGTTTCTTGTAGGCAGCATATAGATGGGTCTTGCTTTTTTATCCATTCTGTTACTCTGTGTCTTTTGATTGGTGCATTCAGTCCATTTACATTTAGGGTGATTGTTGATAGATATGTACTTATTGCCATTGCTGGCTTTAGATTCGTGGTTACCAAGGGTTCAAGGGTTGCTTCTTTACTATCTAACAATCTAACTTAACTTTCTTGTTAAGTTATTGTAAACACAGTCTGATGTTTCTTTCTTTCTCTCCCTTCTTATTCCTCCTCCTCCATTCTTTCTATAATAGGTGTTTTATTCTTTGCCTTTAGTTAGTATTTGGATGGTCTGCTTTCTTTGCTATGATTTTTTTTTCTCTGGTGACATCTTTTTAGCCTTAGGTGTGCTTCCCTCTAGAGCAGTCCATTTAAGATATCCTGTAGTGGTGGTTTATGAGAGGCAAACTCTCTTAACTTTCGTTTATCTGGAAATTGTTTAATCCCTCCATCATATTTAAATGATAATCGTGCTGGATACAATATTCTTGGTTCGAGGCCCTTCTGTTTCATAACATTAAATATATCATGCCATTCTCTTCTGGCCTGTAAGGTTTCTGTTGAGAAGTCTGATGATAGTCTGATGGGTTTTCCTTTGTAGGTGATCTTTTTTCTCTCTCTAGTGCCTTTAATACCCTGTCTTTATCTTTGATCTTTGCCATCTTAATTATTATGTGTCTTGGTGTTGTCTTCCTCGGGTCCCTTGTGTTGGGAGATCTATGAGCTTCTGTGGACTGCGAGACTACTTCCTTCCCCAGCGAGGGAAAGTTTTCAGCAATTATTTCTTCAAAGACACTTTCTATCCCTTTTTCTCTCTCTTCTTCATCTGGTACTCCTATAATGCGAATATTGTTCCTTTTGGATTGGTCACACAGTTCTATTAATATTCTTTCATTCCTAGAAATCCTTTTATCTCTCTCTGCCTCAGCTGCTCTGTACTCCTCTTCTCTGTTTTCTATTCCATTAACAGTCTCTCGCATCTCATCCATTCTGCTGTTAAGCCCGTCGATCGGTTGTCTGATTTCTGTATTGTCTTTCCTCAGTTCCCTCACTTCCTCCCTCAGCTCTTGCACATTTCTCTGTAGGTCCATCAGCATGGTTATGACTTTTATTCTGAATTCTTTTTCAGGGAGGCTGTGCATTTCCATCCCTTCAGACTCCCTCTCTGGGGTTGTCTGGTTGATTTTGGTCTGAACCATATTCCTCTGTCTTTTCATGGCTGTATAATTTGGTCACTGATAGTTGCCACGTATGTCAGCTGGGCTCTTTAAGACTTTAAAAAGAGAAGAAAAAAAAAGAGAAAAAAAAGAAAAAAAAAGAAAGAAAGAAAAAAAGAAAAAAAAGCAAGAAAAGAAAAAACAAAAACAAAAAAAACAAAAAAAAATGCCCACCAGACGTAGATTCTGTGGGAATGCTCTAGGTGGCGCTATTGCCCCACTATTCCACAGCTGTGACTGTGCCGCTCCGCAGGGCCCTTTATCGCTCTGGCAGGGGTGGGAACGAATAGGAGGCTGTTGATCTCAGTGAGAAGTGTTAAGTATGGCTACGCTTCCTCAGTCGCCAGCTAAGGCGTCTGAAACTCCCCAGGACTCCCAGCCTGCTGGGCTGAGTGTGCTGGGGCGATCCGGCTCCTCCGCTGGGCTCCTGTCTCTTTAAGACCGCTGAAGAAAGCGCGCACTTTTTTTTTTCCTTCCCGGGAGCCGGCTGCAAGCACCCTGGCGCGTTCCCCGCTCAGATCCTGCCCCTCTGTCTCTCCAATCTCCGCTGCACTGCGCAATGTGGGTCAGCGCTCCCCGCGCAGATCCCCGGGGCTGGCTACTTCGCGGGGTGCACTTCCACTCCCTCCCGGCTCTGAATCCTCTCCTCCCGCCGGTGCGCTGGGGTGGGGGAGGGCTCGGGTCCCGCCGGGTCGCGGCTCCGTATCTTACCCGCCTCTTGGGGTGCCGAGTCCTCTCGGGTGTAGCTGCACGCTGTGCGCTTTCCTGTGTATTCTCGTCTCTCTTTTAGGAATAGATGTATTTTCTGTGTTTTCGTAGATAAATATAGTGTTGGGAGGAGATTTCTGCCGCCCTGCTCACACCGCCATCTTCCCGGAAGTTCTCCTTGGTGTAGATTTTCTTTTGGTATTTATCATGACTGGATTTATCTGAGTTTCCTCTATTTGTGGCTTGGTGTCCAATAATAATTTCTCCATCATTATTGCGTTTGTTCATTTTTCTCTTTCTTCTTCTTCTAGTATTGTCATTATATGTATGCAATACATTTGTCGTTTTTACCACAGTTCTTAGATATCGCACTTCATTTTTTTTAGCTTTTTTCTCTTTGCTTTCCATTTTGGAAGTTTTTATTGACATACCCTCAAGCTCATAGATAGTCTTCCTCATCCATGTCCAGTCTACTAATAAGCCCATCAAATGCATTCTTCATTTTTGTTACAGTGATTTATACCTCCAACATTTCTTTTCGTTTCTTTTTTAGAATTTGCATCTGTTTACATTACCCATCTGCTCTTGCATCATCTTTTACCATTATAGAGTTCTTAGCATATCAATCATAGCTGTTTTGAATTCACTGTTTGATCATCCCAACATCACTTCCTTATCTGAGTCTGCCCCTGATGCTGGCGCTCTCTCTTCAAATTTTGTTTTTCAATGTTTGGTACGTCTTATAATGTCTTTTCTTGATAGCTGTATATGATGTTCCACGTAAAAGACACTGCTGTCAATAGCTTTTAGTAGCAGGATGGTAAGGCAGGGAGTGAAGGGGAGTAGTTCTATTGTCCTTTCATTAGATCTGTCTTTTCGTGAGCCCAGGCCCCCTGGGCTGTGAACTGCAAAGGAGCCTCTCAACTTTTATTCTGCCTTAAGTAGGACAGGATGTCTAGAGGAGACTGGAATTGTGTATCTTCTTTTTTTCACATGGAAGGCTACAGTAGTCTGGAACTGGGCATTTCTTTTCCCCAAGGATAGCCAGGCCACAGTAAACTCCAGCTGGTTAGGTTCTGGTAAGCAGTTACAGTTAAGAGGAAGCCTGGTTAAGAAGAATGGAATGCTCTTGTGTATTTCAAAATGATTACTTTCCCCCTTCTCCTGCCAGAAGTCCCAGAGGACTTTTGTCCTATATTTACTGTGAGAACCATATTAAACTACAGGAGATAAAACTCACAATAAAACTCACAAAAGTATGGGAGCCTCCTGGAATTTTTAACTCTCAGATTTGTCCACACTAAGCCGTTAGCAGTTGTTCATTTATGCCAATCTGTATCTCTGATTTTGGGATCAGCAGTGTGTTGTGACATTGTCACATCTCTTGCATTTCTAAGAAGAGGTTGATTTTCAGATGTTCAGCTTTATACCTCTTAGGACAATGAGTCCACTTCTAAGTTCCTTACATGTTGGACTTGAAACCAGAAATGGCACATGGAATGTTGTTGTATTGTCTTTTTCTCACCCATTTCTTGAATGGGTGTTTATTTATATCCTTCAATGTTATTTATTTATATACTTCAATGTAAGTATACTTTGCTACCTACCTATATTCAAAGCTACTGATTAGTTTTTATATTTATATATTTTTTCCCTCAAATATTTTAAAGCTTGAAAGAACTCATCTTATGTATTTTACAGAATACATTTAAGTTTTTGAGGTGTGTTTTTTGTGAACATAAAATAATTTTTTAGCTGAAAACAGGCCTTACATACAAAACTAATCATTGATTTCCTTAAAGAAATGACACTATTTTTCAATAAAATCTGTTATGTGTTATAGACTGCACATGCACTACAAGACTTATTAGTCTCTTAGTTTACCAATTTTATTATTTATGCAATGTGCACATTATTCTAATTGCAATTTATATTTTAGAATTTAAATTTCTTGAACTACTATATTAATTTAGGTCCTGGCAAAAAGAAATATAACTCAGATTATTTAATTGAAAAAACATTAATGTAAGACTATTATTACAAGTGTGAGTGTCCTAAAAGAACAAATAGAAGAAAATAAGACACTTAAGTACTGGCAATGTCAGGAAAAAACAACTTCCTGGAGCTGAAGAACATGAAAATTGTGCTAATAGAGCCATTTGAGAGTAGAAAAGTATCCATCAACCTGGACTGGGGCATGGAGGAACCCAGCTTCTGCCAGAAAATTTTTTTTCTCTCTCTTTCTCTCTCTTCTTACTGTTTATTCTCTTACTCTTTAATCTCTGCCTATAGCCTTCCACTGGCTAAACCCAACCAGTATCCTCCTCACGACCAGCATCCTTCCCACAACTGGCTCAGGTATGCATTCCATGAGGGTAGAACACAGGGTAGGGATATGCTGGAGATGGATATGGGGTGGGGTGGGGGTAAACAGAGGATGGCTGGCACAATGATTCTGCTGCTGGAGAGATTCAATTTGAAAAGTAGGTGAGTGTCTAAAAAGTGATCCATGAATTTAAAAAGTACTTAGATATTAAATAGTAACATAAACAGTTCAGAAAGATGCCATGGTATTTCAAACAGAAAAGAACTGCACTTCTGGATGGTACTAACACATACTACCATTAAACCAAAGCAGCTTTCATTTTATTTTCCAAAAACAACCCTGATCTCTGGGAAACCAACACAATCTTTAATATAACAACCTCAAGGTAATGTTTGAAAGTATAAAATAGATAAATTTTGTAAATCAAGATTTAGAAGAAATATATATGCATCTTTTAATATTGATGGAACCCTCACAGCAAAAACAAGAAATCACATTTGACATGAAATTAGAAAACCTCTATGAATGTAGTGACCATCATTATACCCTAAGATAAGAGAAAGTGTGTCTCATCCACACTTCCACATCAGAAGATGGTCCTATGTATATCACTGGTCCATAAAGCATTAGCACAGTTATGGTCACACATACCGACATGCCTTGCTGGACATTCCAATAAAGCGCTTAATATGCTGAATTCAATCAATGCTCATTGCATATAGTATATACATTTATGTGGGAGAAGAGCAAGGCAACATTTTAACTTGCGCTAATAATTCATGTAACAGAAAAATAGATGTTCTTCTTTAGTTAACGACTATGCTGTAGATTATAATACATGCTAACCAGTGCACATGTATCAGCCCTCATGTCACCTTGGCTCTGTGTGTGCAACAAGGACAATCATTTATATAGGAGAAAATTTGATTTTATCGGAATTCTAAGAATTCCTAGTCTTATCAGAGAAAAATAAAGAGTGATCACTGATGTGCTTACTCCTTCTTCATCAATCTTGAAAAAATAATGAATGTTAATGGATAAAACTCTTGGTCACCAAGGATACACTTTTACAGCATTCCAAGCCAAAATGTGGTCTACACATATACTTCTCTGTGGCTAACTACTTTTTCCCACTAAGTTTTCTTAGGAATTAAATGGGAGATTTGAAATTGAAGAATGAGATAAAAAGATCTCTTCATGACATGAATAATGCTACTAAAACCATTTCTATGAGTTCAAGTGTTGCTTGAGTGGCAAATCTCAATGAGGCTTCCATTATCCACATTGCCTGAAATAATCATGATCTCTTAGTGTTGATGACAGCAAGATAATCTTCAGGAGATTGCTCTGGAGGCTAAACAGAGGGGTAGCCAACAGCTTTTCTTTCTCAGCATGTCTTCTCTTACTGGTGAAGGAAACTGGTAAAGTATTAAGTATATTTTTTAATTACTCCTAATGCTGTAGCAGATCATGAAGAAATACTTTTCAGAAATGAAGGCAAGAGGAGCGGATTGAAAACAGTAATTCTGTTTGCCAAGTTAAAAATTCAGAATTCCAGCTTTCGAATGAAATTTATCATTTTTGTGTCTATTGGAGACAGAAAATAGTCTTCAGAAAGAAAGCACACTCCAATTTCTGGGTCTGACTATTCTTTGAATATATCTAAATCTCTAACACATTCATTCAAATCCTGGATGCCACTTTCAATGACCCATAGTTGTCGCGACATTTAATAGAGACACACATGTAGAAGACACTGACAGAATCTGACCACACCTCATGGTCTTTATAAGAATTTAAATGGATAACTTTAACTGTTAAAGTTTGTAAAATATAAACATTTTATTTATGATTTTATATATTAATTTTATTGATTGTTTCATTTTATTACTAATTTTATTTATTATTTATTTGTGATACAATTATAAATAAAAATATTTAATATTTTTAGATGAAATTAGTGATAACATTACATATTATTTAAAGCTTGGTGATTAGTAAAACTAGTTAAAAGATAACACTTTTGAGAAATACTGATGTAAAGAACATAACCTAGCATCTTTAAATGCCAACACAAAGCATAAAGAAAATAAATAGGTGGAAATTTGAGGAAACTACCATCACAAAGAATAGGTTTACTTTTAAATCAATAAAGCATGTAAGTGGATAAAATCTACATTAGTATGTTCCAACATATATTTCAGGGAACTCCAGATCTGGGTAAGTAAATTTAGGAAATTCTGAATCATATAACCCCCAAATAAAGACTTAAAGTGCATAGAAAAAGACATGCTGTATCCTTCAGTTAATAAACATCATAATTTCATTTAACCAAAGACAAAGTACATCTGATGTTTTTATTACATGTAATACTTCTAATTAGCATAATTGGTGTTCAGTGGAAGATACTTTAGGAAAAATTCTAGATCACTTATTTCCTAACAATGGAATTTAAAAGTGCATAATTTGAAACAAAACAGATTATACAGTTTAGTTTTACAGACAGTATGACAATAATTATTAGTTCATTAAACACTAGCATGTATTTGTCACTCTATGCATCTTCTTAAATCAATCCACTCAATATATGAGTTGACATAATAAAACCAAACTACTAATTAGAGCATAACTATTTTGCATTTTTATTTATTTTATAGAGTATTTGAAATACAGTCAACTTTACCTTCCTTCTCATTGCTTCTTAAAGTATAATCACATTCCATCCTCTACACTTCTGGAAATGCTTTCATAAGGGCAGAAACCATGCTTATTAAAAATATCATATGCAAGTTAAAATGAAAAATTTATTTCACCTTAATTATTTTCCTTCCCTATAATTAGCAGCTAATCTTATCCACACATAGCTGCAGGCTCAGAACCAGTAAATGCTTGACTGTTGGAATGATGGGGGAACTTTACTTTCTGATAATTACAAGATATAATTACTTTTGAGCTTTCAAAGACCTTTCAGTGATTAGAGAATTCTCTAATTCAGTCATAACATTTGTATTACTAATAAACTAAGAAGTCCTACACCCTAATAGGGGACAAATTGAAAGAAACACCAATTCTAAAAATGGTATTGCAGGCTTCAGGGGAAATCATTTAAGTATTTAAAAGCATTACATTTTTCAGAATCCAACTTTAGAATTTTTCTTTTATAAATAGATAGCCAATTAAGATATATAAAGCCAATGTTATAGGCATATTTTTGGACACTGTGTCTAGGAAATACAGAATAAATAAAAAAGCATTTAAAAACTTAGAAGAAAATGTTATCTTTCTCATCAGTAGTCAAGAACCAACCAAGAAAGAAATGTTAGGAAACTGACTTTCAGAGTAATTCACACAAAAATATTTCACTAAGGATTTGAATGTCTTAAGATGGTAGAAGCAGTTTTAATTTTTTTATATGTCAGTGAATATGACATAGAAACTGTTCCTGAATTGTAATCTGAATATAGCAAAGAGTAGAAGTGGGAAACTCATGCTTGAAAAGTGGGGGAAAGTAAGCAAATTCCTGAAATTCTTATTCAAGTCTACTTTTCTTTATGCTGAAAACAGGTTTGGTTTGGTTTTGAAGTTATCACTGTCACTAGGACTCAAATGTGGGAAAGCACTGACAGTGAGACAGGACATGCCACAGTAAAAGGAGGCTTGGCGAAGAACAGTTCCCTTTGAGAAGCTGAAATACGCATTAGGATTCTTTCCTGTGGAAGCATGAGATGAAACTGTTGTGCATGTTTTATTTACCACTCCCCAAACATATGCAACTGGAATTTGTGTACCTGTAGGGGAATCTCAGCTAAACTGCACTGAGGAGTCTCCTGGAGGACACTAAAACACTTGAGATAAAAAAGCAGAACTTTGTGCATAAAAAGATGTTAAACAAGTTCTCATGAGACCCTCAGATAAGACACACAGGGAGTATGCAACTTTACTGTCTAAAAGAAATCTTCACAAAAATTACTGTACCATAATTGTAAAACAATGCTATTTACTATTCAAGAATGCTAATTTTGAAATTAATTACACTCAAAAATATTCCTGAAAAACAAATGTTATTTGACTTAAATCAGTATTACCCTGAAAATGTTGATTTTAATGAATCATTTCAATGGAAATTCTTGACTGTATTCATAGATTATGACAAAATTCCAGGCTCTTAAACCACTAGACATAGTCAAGCCCTATCTTTAACACAAATAAGTGAAGCAGTAACGTAAAACAGCATCTGATCCTTTCTTACTTCAATATTGTAAACTTGGCATTTATTACTCTTGTTATAGTAATTCCATAAAGTTTAAATTATAAAAAAGCTAGTATTTTATTACAAATAGGATACAGAAGAAGCTATAGGTTTTACTCCTGAAATTTCTATGTTTGAAGCAAAAATTGGAATAATAGCAGTGTTTAGCAGCAGTTCAGTACAATGAGCCACTCTCTGCACTTCCAAAATATAAACTGTAATGTTCAATAACTCACATAAAGAGCCACGGTATGAGTTGGCATTCACAGAAATGATTTCAATCCAGTCTTTGTAACTTATTAGCTGAAAAGTCTGAATTCTGAATAAACTCAGTACTTACTTCCTAGGTTTGCTGTGAGGAAAATGAATTTATTCATAGGGAGCATTTAGCACAGGTTCAGAAAGATATTAAGTACTAATAGTGTACAAAGATTACAGATCACTTAGAAAGCATTCTGAATACAATGTATATTAAAGGGAATATTCTTTTTTAATTGTAACTTGTGGCATGCTACATGAATATGAGCTTGCTTTGTATTATAAGATGCTGGAAAACCCATAAAATTGTTCTGACTGATATGTTAATGTAAGTATTAATGGAATATGTTCTCTTCATTTTTATAAAAAAACAAATGTGTCAGTAAAAAATGGTAAACTTCTGAACTTTGTTTTAATGCAGCTTTTGAAATGTTCTACTCTTCTAACCCTAAGAAGAGTTGGGGTCAAAGGACTCACCTGCCCAGGTGTATATTCCTTGTCAAACACATTTTTACAACACTTCCTGAATCTCCTCTTAAATGAACACATCCATCTCTTTTGGAAATATACAAATTGGCTCAACAGCAGGAGATTACTTCATCAACTAAGGAGATAGGACTATGACTTTGGAGTTTATTCTAAATAGATTGGGAAGCCATTGGAAGGCTCTAAGCAAGAGCATTGCATTATGACATTTATGGTTTAACAGATTTATTCTGACTGCCAGACAGGGACGGGATTTTAGAGGGACAAGAGTAGAAGCAAGAGGTATAGTGCAGAACAACTGTGGTAATAGAGGAAAGAAATGAAAATAGTCCTTTAGACTTTTTTTAGTAGTATAGGTAATTATAGGTAGGCAGATTTATATATAATAAAGAACGTTTAACCAGAAAGTGCAGTCTGAACGCTCCCTGCAGCAAGCATTGGCCTCATCCACTAATTTGGAAGGCAACAGGAAGTACAAGATGCACTGATTGAAATGTTTCAATGACAGACAGTAACTCTTTAGGACGACTGCAGGGACACTGCTGCTCCACCCAGATCTTCCTTCAGGAATGAAGGACTTACGGAGCCAGCTGCTCAGAATGCTGTCAGTTATCTGCTAAAGAAAACTATCACAGCCAAGGTCACAGCCCCTTCCAGCGTAGCCTGCAGCTAATAACTGATCAATGCGGAGGATAGAAAGGCAGAGCTCCTCTCCCTAACTCACAGAAGTTTTCAAGGGCTATCTTAACTTTAGAAATCCCCGTCATGTTGGCTGCGGGCATCACTTAGAGTGCTTTGCAACTCAAGTGCCAAATCTTGCTCTTTTTCTTCTCTTCCACAGGAGCTAATCCCAAGAGCACTTTTAAATGAACGATTTGCACATAAAATGGCTTTGGTTCAGCTTCACAGCCTCACCTCCCACATCTTGCCATGCTTAACTTGCCCTTCCCAGAACTTCTCATGCTTTTTCTGTTGGGAATTCAAGTACTCTGATGCTTCTATTTAGACTGCCCTTGTTGTCAGCATTCCGTCCAGTGCTTGTTTGCTCACATTCTAGCCCAATTCAGTTATTTACTTCCGGGAGAACTTCCCCCAACCCTTCACCCTAAATGAAAGGCTTTGCTCACTCCCATTGTCTACGCAGAGATTTACTTTTTTTTACATATGACACAAAAGTAGTAGGATTTTTCTTATTTATCTTTCAGTGGAGAATAAAGCCTTTGAGGGAAGGAAATCTCAAATTTCTTCTGGTTCCTCCAATAAGTAGCACACTGCCTGAGACAAAATTAGTTTTTAGTAAATATCTGTCAACTGACTAGAGTGAGGAAAAAACTTAAGAATGCATCAAATAATAAACAAAGCTGTGAGAAATTGATTCAAATCAACTGGAGCTATATGCCAGATATTTTTCTGTCTGTCATGCAGTTTGTCAAACATTTATTCTAATAACAAGAATAATAAATGTAGTAAGATTACCAATATCTAAAATTAATAAAGCCCTAATGTATTATCTATATCTAATATATATCTTTTTACACAAATGATATAAATTGAATACATATTTGAAAATTGTATATATATATATTTGATAATGTATCATGGATACATGATATGTGATATATATATATATATAATTGAATATATATTATATATATCATATTTTATCTTTTAATCTATTGGTGGACACAAGTTTATTTACATATATAAATATACTTTTTTTGGCTATTGAAATAATGCTTCAGTGACATGGAAGCATGGTTTCAAGTTTCATTTTCCTAATGATGGGTGATGTTGAGCATTTTTTCATATACCTGTTGGTCATTTGTTTTTACGATTTCTCTTGAGAAATGTCTATTTGTGTCTTTCACCCATTTTTTAATTGGGTTATTTTTTTGCTATTGAGTTGTATGCATTCCTTATATATTTTGTATATTAACCCCTGATCTCATATATATAGTTTGCAGGTATTTTCCTCCAGTCCATAGTTGCCTTTGCATTCTGTTGATTGTTTCCTTTCATGTGCAGAAACATGTTAGTTTGATGTAGTCCCACTTGTTTATTTTTGCTTGTCTTACTTGTGCTTTTGGGGTTATATCCAAGAAATTATTGCTAAGACCAAAGTCATGAAGCTATCCCTTATGTTTTCTTCTACGAGTTTTACAGTTTCAAGTTCTACATTTAAATCTTTATTCCATTTTGAGTTGTTTACATATAATGTAATGTAAGGGTCCAGTTGTTCTATAGTATATGGATATCCAGTTTTCCCAACACCACTTGTTGAGAGAATCGCCTTTCCCCATTTTATGTCCTTGGCACGTTAGTCAGAAATTAGTTGACTGTACATGCATAAATTTATTTCTGGGGTTCTCCATTGTGTTCCATTGATCTGTATGTCTGTTTTTATGCTAGTAACACACTGTTTTTTGTTTTTTGTTTTTTGTTTTTAATGGTGTCCAAGGTTTATTGAAAATAGCACAGCCGGAAGACTCAAACAACTCCACATGGTGTTTTGAAATTCATCCCAACTGTAGGCTGAGTGACCTGCAGGTTGGACAGACTGCCGAAGTCCAGGAGCTTCAGCATTTCCTTGGTGTCAGGATCCACCTCAATGATCTCCTGATCCAGGGCTGATACCTCGGGCACGTAGTTGTCTCTCCTCTCTCTCCTCCTCCTCCTGCAGCTTGACAGAGATCCCCCTCACGGGGCCCCTCTGGATCCGCTTCATCAGATGTGTAACATAGCCCGCGATCTTGTTGCGGAGCTTCTTGCTGGGAATGATGGCAATCTCCTCGCATACGTGCTTGTTGGTGTGGAAGTCGTTGCCCAGGCGTGTGTAGTACTTCTCAGTGATGACTCGGGCCGCCTTCTTCACGGTTTTGGTACGGACGTGGCCCATGTCGGCGGGTCCCCCACACTGTTTTAATTACTGTAGCTTTGTAATATATTTTGAAGTCAGGAAATGTGATGACTTCAGCTTTGTTCTTCTTGCTCAGGATTGCTTCGGCTATTCAGGGTATTGTGTGGTTCTATACGAATGTTAGGATTATTTTCTTTTTCTGTAAAGAATATTATTGGGATTTTGATAAGGATTACATTGAATGTGTAGATAATTGGGTAATATGGGCAGCTGAACAGTTTTAAGTCTTCCAAACCATGAACACAAGATGTCATTCCATTTATTTGTGACCTTAATTTCTTTCATCAATGTTCTGAGTTTTCAGTATACAAGTGTTTCATCTCCTTGGTTAAATTCATTCCTAAGTATTTCATTCTTCTTCATGGTATTGTAAATGCAATTGTTCTCTCAACTTCCCTGTTGAATGGTTTGCATAGGAACAAAATTGATTTTTATATATTGACTTTGTATCTCATAATTTCACTATTTGTTTTACTGAATTCACTTTTTCTAACTATTTGTGTTTGCATGTGTGAAGTCTTTGTGGTTTTCTTTATATGTCTTCTGCAAACAGATGTAATTTATTTCCTCTTTTCTGACTTATATCACTTTGATTTCTTTCTTTTATTTTCTCTAATTTCTCCAGCTAGGACTTCCAATACTATGCTGAGTAGTATTGGCGGGAGTGTACATCTTTGTCTTGATTCTGACCTTAGAAGAAAAGATTTAATTTTTTTTCATTGAATATGTGCTATACCTAATCTGGTAAGGGTTTTTCAACAAAAAGGGATGTTATGTTTTATCAAATACTTTTTCTGCCTCTATTGAGATAAAAATGTGATTTTTACCTTTCATTCTCTTGATGTGATATATTGCTTTGCATATGTTGAACCATCTTTGCATCCCTTGGACAAATCCCCCTTGGTCGTAGTTGTATGGTCCTCCTGATGTGTTTGGCAAATTCATTTTCTTAGTATTTTGTTGAGGATTTTTCTATCTATGTCTATCAGGGATATTGGCCTATAGTTTAATTTTTTGTAGTGTTTTTGTCTTTCTTATCAGGGTAATGCTGCCTTCATAAGATGAATTTGGAAATAGTCCATCTTCTTCAGTTATAGATCCTAATGTGTTCATATTATATATTTATTCTCAGTCATTTTAATTTTCTAAACTCAAGTAACCATATGATGTGAAGAAGTACTTGTTTTAAATTAAAATTAAAAATAGTACAATATTTTAAAACTAGTTTCTCTAGTTTATATTAGCTATATTCTAGGTCACTGATTTTAAAAGAAATTGTACATGCCAAAAGATCAGGGACTATAAATAATGTCAGAATAGAGTAGGTAAATATTTTGTACCAATACATGATTTTAAACAGCTTTGAAAGGGTCTAAGAAGAAATTTTATGAAGTCAGTAGTATTTCTTTATTAATTTCCTATTTTGAACTCCTTAAAAGGCAACTGAAGATGTTCTTCATTACTAAACTTATTTATTTGATGAAAAAATGTCTCCATTTAATTTCATAACTTTTATCCCACAGCAAATGACAACATAATTTAATTGTTTCAATTGGTCTTTTGCAGTTAAGCCAGATCTTTCATATTAGGTTTAATTGATTATTAAAATGAAATTATCAGTTTTGCCATAAGTTCATTAAAATGATATATATCACTAAACTTATCAGCTAATTTAAAAATAAAATGGGCCTAAATTGCATGAGGCATACATTCCATGTATTAATCCTGAATTACTGTATACTTAAATGATATATGTGAGAAATCCTAAAATAATATATTGTTATCCAAGTTCATATTATAGAAAAAATTGTGGTCATAATTTATGATAAATTATTTATATCTTTCAATGCAGTTCTGCATATGTTATTTCATGAAAGATATTAATAAATTAGAACTAGATGGCATCCATACTAAATTATAATTTAATTATTCTATACTCAGTATTGCTCCCCATATAGTGCTCTTTTGAATTAGCTTTTAGAACTTTATTTGTTGATTTTCATCAGCTTATAGGCTATATTTTAAAGATTTCTTAATATGCTCAACTTATAAAGATAAGAGTTTGTATTTCTTAATCTACTTAATCCTTGCTTAAGATAGTTATATATTTCCTGCTATATAGCCAGAACATTTTATCAGTGGATGATATTATGAACTCCTGAGTTGGATAATAAACAAATAAGCACATATCTGAAGTCATTATTTGAGAAATAACTCAACACAAGAAAAGGAGCTTAGAATCAATAATGAGTTTAGGAGAACTGTGTTCCCTTGCATGTTAACTTGGCCCTAAGTTGCATTTTCCAAGTTTCTATTTTAATTAACAATGCAATAAGGAGAAGGAAAAATAACAGGATATCACTAATTCAAGAAAAAAAGCAAATAAATGAAATAACTGACTTTTTGTCTTAAGAGATACCTTAAAAACCAATGAATCCAACCCTCTAATCTTGCTAAAGAGGACATGGACGTCCCAAAAGATTGTCACTTTATCAAAAATCAAAGCTGCAACTGAATATTCACTTCAGTTATCTTTCAGTATAAACCAAATTCAATAATTTATCCTCAATAGTTATTTATCAAGCCCCTTCTGTATATAAAACACTCTGTCAGGTCCTGGCAATGCAGAAGAAATTGAAATGTTCCTTTAACATGTAACTTAGTTTTTATAAAGTAATTAATATATTTTTCTCATTCAAATGATAACTGTTTTAATAAAAAGAAACAATTTAAATGAATAATAATGATTACATATTAAACTTACTATCAATAATACTCCAGGTACATAGTTAACTCCTCAACAATTCTAGATTTTCATAGATTTTAACTATTGAAATTGGTTAAGTTTTGATAGGTACAAATATCACAAAGATAAAACAAGAACATTAATGCATTATCAAGTTTGATGAAAGATACTTCACACTTACATTATTTAGGTGTTAATTGTGATGATCCAACAGAAGACCCAGATTCACTTCATTTACCAAAATTTTGAGTGTGTAAAAAGTGATAAATGTCTATAACGATGCTCTATTTCTGCCTAGATGAATCTGGAAGCCATGAATCTCACTTCTTCACTGACAGTACATCATAGTATTGGGCAAACTATTTCAAAGATTAATGGCTTGTCAGGGAAGGCTCAACCTGATAAGAATTATCTATAAAATTATATATCCCTATGTTTGAAATTATTTCATGCAAAAATGTGAAGAACTGCAGAACTTGCTTATAATATTTTAAATGAATATGGAAAGTGTCAATGTTTCATTTAAAGCTTTCATGAAGAATGACGGTGCAAAGTTAAAATAGAACCCTACACTCAAGTAATATTTTAAAGATTGCAAGCCAAGTGCAGCAGTTTGGAATCACCAGCTGACAAACTGGCATGAAGAATCAAAGGAGATCTTACAGAAAGTATGACAACCTTGCAGATAGCTTAAATTAAAATCTATCAAAATGTAAAAATGAAGGGGAGAGAGAGATTTTTCTTGACTCTAATAGACGGAAACTGCTGGTGAATGTAGGAAATTAAAAATGTTGATATAAGCAGAAAAGTCTCAAAAACTGCTCTAGGACATTGACCCAGATTGCCTGGAATTTGAGAAATTTATCCAGACACTGGAGTATTTCCATAACCATGTGAGTTATACCAATCCTAACTTTATTCACTCTAACTTCAGAGAAGCAGAAACAGACTTCCTGAATATTGTTCTTATTTATCCCAGTAATCTTTTATAGGAAGAAATCAATGTATCTGGAGGCAAGCTTAAGTGCTAGACTAAGAAATGAGTTCAACATTCTCTAAATTTACAAGCTGCGAAAGTATAGGAGATACCCAATCTGAATATGTTAAACTTTAGTAGATACTGCCTAAAAGTTTTGCAACACGACCACTCCAATTTACCTTCCTACCAGTTGTCTGTGAAAATTCAAAGTGCATAGAATCCTTCCTGTCATTTAATTTTTTGTGTTTTTCATTTATTTATTCCAGAGGGTGTGTTACAGTATCTCACTGGGATTTAAATTTGGGTTTTTCTAAGGACTGTTAAGGTAGAGCATCTTTTCTTATGTTTAAATATTTGGATATCTTTCTTTGGAAAATACCTATTTGAGCGTCTTGCCCATGTATCTATTAGGTTGTCTTTCCTTATTGATAGATGAGATGGAAATCAAGTTTCATTTTCCTTCTTAATATGGACATCCAGTTGACCCAGAATTATTTATTAAAAAGATAACATGTTCCTCATAGTTATGCAGTGCAACCATGGTCATATGCCCATGTATGCCTGGGCCCACCTACACATATAGTGTGTGTGTGTGTGTGTGTGAGTGTGTGTGTGTGTGTGTGTGTGTGTGTAGTAAAGCTACAAATTTTTATAATGAAGCAGCTAGTGTGAGTTTAAAAAATTAGCATGTCACATCTCAATTTTTCTTTGTTATTAATAATCAACTGGATTTCAGAAATATTTGTGTCTGAAAAATGACTTTTTAAAAATATATCTTATAATGATACTGAATGAATTGACAGTGAATCCTCCAAGTTTGGTTTTATATTTCTCAAAATGATAATTTTAAAACAATTTTTTATTAAAAGTAGTGATGAAATGTTACCTTTGGTTGCTCTTTCCATTAATGCTCTTTATTGCATCTATAGAAAACACAGCTTGCAAATGAGATGACAATGAAATGAATAACTCACATAGTAAAGAGTTAATTTTAAAAGCTTCCATCTGTGCTTTGAAAAAACAACTTACAGAAAGAATCTTTTGATTGACTTATTTTTTTAATGGATAAAATCATACTTTATACTAGAAGTTGAAAGACGTTGGGGTATGGTTTCATTCCATTTAAACGTGTTTAAACATTCAAAGGAATCAGAAATAGAGGTAACTCTTTCAGTGAGTATTGTGTTATAAAAGTTTGCCAACAAATGATACCTGTAAAGATACTTTGTTGAAATGTCTGATCATTGCATATGAAAATTCAAAATGTTCTCACTTAGCCACATTTGTTCTGAGCTTCCTGAATACTTCAGAAATTGCAGAAAAAGTATTTTCTCAATTAGTAACATTTTGGTTTAAAGATTAAGTCAGTTGATGCCAATAATTTCAGATTTATTAAACATAATATGTAATTTTGACATTTGTAGGAACTGTTACAAAAAAAGGCCATAAGATATGTTACTTTCATTAATTGAATGGTGCGGGTCTCTTTCTCTCTCTCTTCCTCCCACCTTCCCCTGGCCCCTGACTTTGGAAAATATAGTTAACAAAATAGTTATGTATACATTAAAGTATAAGAATCAAAATTATTAAACTTATTAATACTCTAATACTATAAGGCTCTTAATTTGAAGCCAATTTGGGGTTGTTTTTATTGTTTTATTTCATAAAATTAATTCAAAAACAATTTTTCATCGTTCATTAATTTTTCACTATTTTTGCTCATTTAAAAATTTTTCTTTTATTTCCCATTTGAACTCTTCTGATACATAATTTTTATTATTTATGCAAAAATAGCTATAAAATCCTTATTTTTCTAGTAATAAAAATGCTCAGTAGTATGGATATGTAAATATAAATGCTGTAATCTGATTTTTTTCTTATTTACAGTTGTTACTTTCATTCTCTGCAAAATGACTGCATCCTTACTGACCTAATATACATTATTTTCTACTTTTTGAAAATACTTTCTTATAAATTCTACTTAATTTTATTATACTAAGAGAATATGCCCTTTGTGATTACTGCTATTTGAAGTGGAAGATGTTAGTTTGATATTTTCTCATAATTATTTCACTAATTGCAGTAAAATGTGTTATTACCATGATTTTTATAGGTCAGTTTCAGATGTTCCAAGTTGCCCTGTCACATGGCTTGTATGCAGCAGTTTTGAATTACAATGTAGGTGGCATATGTCCTTTTCAATACACCATGAACAGCTTACCATATTTTTTTCTTAGTCTACACCTTTATTTAGAAAATATTTATCATCTCTCATTAGAATATATCAATAGGCATATCTCCTTACCTTAATCCTTAACCATCTTTAAATCATGTTCCATACTTCTACTAAGTAATCCCATTAAAATACAAATTTGCAAGCTCACATCCTTTTCCTTTAGACAAGTTTTATTGACTTCCCTTTGCCAAGCTGAAGTCCAAGCTCCATAACAAGGCACGAAAAACCTCACTGTGCTCATGGTTTCCGCCCCATTCTTACACAGCAGCTGGGTATGGTTATGACTCCATTCCTGTCCCTGTTTCCTTCTATCTACAACTTTGTCTAACTTTTCTTTATCTTGAAAAACTCTTTTCAGAAACCACATAATCCTTCAGACTTTGCCTAACATTCCCACTGAATCAAGACTAATTACAATTTTCTCTCTTCTATTTTGTTATTACCAGATTATATGTAAATAATTATATGTGTGTGTGTGTGTGTATGTTCACATTTTTCACAATACTATTATAATTATATTTTTGTTTTGTACTTTGTTTAATTTACTAGAGTTCTAAACACATGCAGAGCTTTTTTTTTCTTGCCTGCAACTGCACTTGGCTCACAGAGGGCAAAGTAACTACATGCCCACTTGGCAAAACTGAACTGAACATGCATTTTTATATCAGTAAGGATAAAGTGTTTCAATGCTCCTCATAAAAATTAAATGCAACAAAGTAATTTTATTTGATAAAGCAATATTCTGTTAACATCAAACTTATGACTGAAGGAATTGATTGTAATGGAGAAATACACTTCAGGTTAGCATTCACTCTGAATACTAAAATATGCAACATTACTAATACAGTCTTAGATGTACATCATACTCAGTCTATCACATCTTATTAGAATCTGCTTTCAAAACTCTGTTTTTTGTTCATAATAGGAAATATAATATTGAATTCACTATCATAAGCAGTTCAGTGGGCTGAAAGATGGCCAAAAATATATGTCCATATGCTAACCTCTGGAAAAACTATCAATGTCATCTTATTGGAAAAATGAGTGTTGACAGATGTTATTCAGTTAAGGATCTTAAGATAGGGAGATCATCCTGGATTATCTGGTAGGCCCTAAGTTGAACGTCAAGTGTCCTGTAAGAATGGCAGTGTTCTCTCAGAGACACAGGGAGGGATACACAGAGAAGAGATGCCAGGCAACGTGAGCATGGAAACAAAGATAGGAATGATGCTGCTACAAGCCCAGGAATGCTGAGCCCCCAGCAGTGGGAAGAGGCAAGGAATGGAGTCTCCCTAGAGTCTTTGGAGGGATTGCAGCCCTCCCCATACTTGTATTTCAGACTTTGGCCTCTAGTGCTCTGAGAGAATAAATATTCTCAGCCACACAATTTGAAGTAATTTGTTACAGCAGCCACAATAAACTAATACAAGAGTATTTAAGAGGTGCTTTCCTCAAGTTTATTTATAAACAATATAAATGATAACTAAGAACTTTAAAGAGATCTCCTTTTAAATACATAGGTTATAATAAAGTTTTATTTAACAAATCAGAAATAATTGCATGTTCTGTACCACCAAGAACATGCAAGGTGGTACTGAGAACAATGTTATTTTTAATGACTGAACACCAGATAAGTCATTAAAATAAAGTAAGATAAAATAAGCTTATTTTACAGCTAGGATTTTCTCCTACAAAATGCTACATTTCTCTCTCAGAAATATTTAACCAATTAACAGTGAGAATTGCATTTGAAATTTGTAGAATAAGACAAATTAATATAAACAGTCATATAATGAGAACCTTATTGATAATGGTGTATTTTCATTTCCTCTTACATGTTGCAAGTGTTAATCCAGGCATCTTTTTCTGCTTCCAACACCACTACTACATCAACTTGTCACCTAAATGACTGTAATTAAGCATTCTCTCTAGTTGCTGATTACAGTAGGCTGATGAACATTCCCACTAGATTTAACAGCCTCTTTCATAACATCTACAGTAATCAGCACATATTATAATGTCTTTTTTGCTGAAGACTTCTTGAGTAATCTGAAATTTAAATTGAACAAGTCTTAGATTATTGCAATCTAAAGTTCAACAGGCGCTTAATCATAAAGGTATTAGTATCATATCATTAACATCTATAAGGAATAGAATAATATATATCCAGGGAAATAAACACTTAAACTCGGTGGTCATTGATCCACATTATTTAATCTAGAAATTTTTTTTTCTAGAAAGTAACAGGCTAACAAAAGGTGATATTTTTCAACTGAGCATTTATAACATCCAAATATTTCATTTCTGAGGGCTTTAAGATATGTAATGTGCAGAACACTAAAATTTGAATCATATTAAAGTTCAATAAGCACATATTAAAGTTGCTATTTAAGTAGGTCCTTATTATTCATAGATATAAGAGAAAAATGCATGCATAATGAACAGATATCCAAGAAATATTAGATTTATTATGACTTTCCTTAGATTTGGCCAAGAGGAGGTGCCCCATAATGTGTAAGGTTGTTGAAATCACACACACAACACACACACACTAAAATTCACAGGCACCTCTGTCACTTGGGATCTACAGTATAGAGAGTTAGCATGATCCTAGCCCTAAACATCAGTTCTTATGACTTACACACTTCAGTTTTTAGAGAAGTGCCTTTCCACATTTCTCGTCCTATGGATGAGAAACAAAAGACAGCTGAATTCTAATGCTATAATTGTTTGTGTTTTTCCACTGTCAGTATAAAGCATCTCATTTATCTGTAGAGTGAGAATAAGAAATTTAATTAAATGTACACTAATATTGGAATTATGCATCTCATTATTTTATTTATTCAGTCCATATTTCTGGCCCATCATTTTTCTGAAGTACTCTATGAGAAGAATATGGTTCAATAAACAAAAGAAACCATATCCAGTAAACTTCCAGAGTAGGTGATTCGATCAACTTTAAACTTCTGTAAGTATGTCATTTGCATATGTATATATAGTTTGAATATTAAGTGAAATTCACTACTCTTTATTACAAAAATAATTATATTACAGCTTAGGATATGAAGGGCCACTGTCTATTTGAATTGAGAATCATATGGATTCGATTTTCAGCCTTTACTTAATTAACAAAATATATGCTATGTCCTTATTTTATTTATATACCTGGCAACTTATTATTTGAAATATGCCTAAGTATATTGCTAAGTGGTTGGGAAAGGCAGAGAGGAATACGCATGTAACACTGGAAACATTAAAACAATAGAAAAAATAAATATTTAGATCTACAACAAGGAACTAACCCATCAATAACACAGTCTAATGTGAATAGTACTTATTTATTAATTTGAATAAATCCATATGTATCTTGTCCTTAACAAAAGTTAGACAAAATGCTGACACATTTTGGTTCATGAAACACAGCAATCCTTAATTGTAAATAATCTAGCATATCTCCATTTTTCACTTGTATTCTTTAAATCTAAAAATTATATTTGAGGCAGCCATCTGAAAATGATAATGCAAATGTCTTTTTACTGTAACTTTACATCTAATTCATATCTTATGCATATGTTTTTGCTGTTCACTATTTTGGTTATCCTGCCAGTACAAGAATATGATTTTTTAAATGAAACTCTATGTACATGTTTCTAGTATAATATTTTCTTTTCATAAAACAAGAACCATGAAAAGCCATCAATCCATTCAAATTTCAGAAGCTTCATACTATTCATTAATTACTTCAGCTCTCATTCAAACATTTAGCAACACCTTTGTTCAAAAGTCATTCTATCTGAATTTACTTAAAACACTTATTTAAATAAAAATATCTATCTGGTTTCAGAAAACTGTAACATGGAAAATTATGTATAATAAAAAGTAGATTCTTCCCTTCCATGCCAGTGTCTCTTACCAAAGGTAACCATTATCCATATCCATTTAAAATTATACATATACAAGTCAGATACTTTATATTGTGTATCTGTTTTTTGTACAGAAGTGAGCACATGTAACACATCATTATACATCTTGCTCTTTTTGATAGTAAGTAGTAACACATTTTGGAAATTTTTCCTTTAAGGCCTATATGAGTGACTTTATTTTCAATGACTGAATATCACTTTTCTATATTGATGTAACAAAATTTAAACAGTTCCATAAAAGTGGAATTAAATATTTTTTCTGCTACTCAAAAAATATTGCAATGAATACCTCGACATGGAACAGTACAATTTTGCAAGTACCTTCAAATGGTATATTCCTAGCAATTAAAATTCTATATTAAAGAACATAAATATTCTTTGATTTTATTGAGCGGTATTACTAAGTTACCAAAAAAACTATACCGATTTAGATTTTCACCAAAAGTTAACTGAATTAATGACCTTTGAGGTAATAGAAATGCATTATTCTCCATCTTGTCCAGGTTAAATTTTCCTTACATTAGTTAAATACACCACTTCTTTTAAATTGGGTTTTCCTGTCATTTAAAATATTTGAATTCTCTTTGAGCTCCTTAAAGTTTCTATGAGCATCTACAATGATTAAGGCTGGAATATGCTATTCAGTTCTGGCCTGGGAGGAGATTCATGGTATCTCTCCCAAGAAAAAAAGAACATCATGATTTTGAAATTATTTTTATAAAGTGTACATGAAGCACCTCTCTTCTTCACAAACTTTAAAATTTTGGTACTTCCCTTAATTTCAATGATGTGCTATTCCTAAATAATGTACTATTCTATCGACAAGTCAGACCCAGAGAACACATACGTTTACCGTTTGTAGGTTTCCCTGCATAAATGACTATGGGGTTGTAAGGGACTCAGTTCATTTCAGCCTTTTAATTTCCCATACTACAACAGAAAAGAGCAGTGGCAGAAGAAATCAATCCCAACTTATCCCTTGTTGAGTATCAGCAAACGCAATGTCACAAAACCAGTGTGAAGAAATGAAGTATAGATTTCCTGCTGACATTTGTAAAGTGTTTGTGTCAAAGTATTGTTGTAATACAGAAAAGGTTAGTGCTTAACAAATTAAAGCACATGTTCCTTTTAAACTGTTAGTTGGTCATTTGGATTAATTTTAATAGCTTTTTTTCCTTATAAAATATTTAACTCCATGTGATCCGATTCAATCCTTTAATTATTCTTCAGTCACATATAAATGTATTTATCACAAACATATGGAAAATTTGGGAGGAGGACCTTTTCTCAGATTATAGATTTACCTACTATAATTAAAAAAACAATGTCTCAAAAATTTACTTTCTTCCAATAATGGTTGGCTCATTTCCCTTGCTTATTAAAAATATTATATCTAATTTTCTCCTCACAGCTGTTGTAGGTATTTTTATATCTAATATATATATTAAATAAAAACTGAAAATGATTTCACTTACATTAGAAGAGATGTTATTTCTAAACATGCATGATAATATATTTATAATATTAACATTTTATTTATATTTATCAACAATTACACCAAAATAATTC
The DNA here is from genome assembly GCA_032199065.1 of Smutsia gigantea. Classification (NCBI taxonomy): domain Eukaryota; kingdom Metazoa; phylum Chordata; class Mammalia; order Pholidota; family Manidae; genus Smutsia; species Smutsia gigantea. The sequence continues at coordinate 2,562 of JAVSCE010019800.1, read as the reverse complement.
TTTGACACTTTGAATTCCACCATAACTTATGGAGGACTTAAAATCAATGACACTTCAGGAGCAAAGAGTATACTTAGTACCTAGCAATGGAAACTAAAGAATTCTTGGAAACAAGTGGGTGATTGCACGGCTGGGACAAGAATAATGTAGGGTGACCCTGGAATATATTCCTATGCAAAAAGCAAGGAAGTGCTCTAAGAATCATGTCAAATGGTTTAGGAACAAACTAAAGCTGTGAAACTTTGGGCATCAAAAGGAGTAATAAAAGTAAAGGATTTTACATTATTAAACTAAAAAAGGAATTTAGGAGTCCATATGGACCAAAAGAAAACACAGAAAGAGGTTGAAGGTGGGGGGAGAAGGGAGAAAGGAAGGAAGGAAAGAAGGGCTGCATAACAACAGAATGTCAATTAATAAAACAGAAAAATGACTGAATTAGAAAATAACCATCAGACAACCATCATGGTAATAACTGACTCAGACAAGAATCAAAATAAATTCTAAAATTATTTGGTGTCTATTTTGTGAGAAATTGAATATTTAAGTAAACTCAAAGTATCACCCCCACAAAATATTTATTATTATCTTTTAAGTGTGCATACTTTGTAGACAACACATTAATCAAGTGATCAGTCTAATACCATGGGTAATGCAGCACCTGGACGTTGAGTGCTTCCTGATACAGCACATGATGGAGAAACAGACTGCACAACTTCTGTGGTATTATTGTCCCAAAGCCGTATGTGTCTCATCATGGAACACCATATGAGAAATATTCTTCAAAGTACCACCTGTAGTCTTTCAAAGTATCCACATCAAGTGAAAGAAAAAAGAAAAAGAAACAAGGAAAGAATGAGGAACATTTCCAGATTGGAGGGGACACTTACGTGCAATATTTGATCTTGGTTTAATCTTGCACCAGAGGTAAGTGAGGTCTCTGAAGATGGTAATATGTTAACCATGTTGGCTTTCTGATTTTGATAGGTATACTAAGGTTATGTAAGAAGTGTTCTTGTTCTAAGGAACTAAACAGGGAAGTATTTTAAGGGTCATCATGGACTGTGTCTGATCTCTTAAATACTTCAGAAAAGTAGTAAGATGCACAGAGAGAAAACAAGAGAGACAGAAATTGAGAGACAGGAGTAGCAACTACAGAAAAATATTGACAGTCAGAAAGTCTGTGGGAAGGGTACAAAATTTTGTATACTTGTTGCAAATTTTCTGCAAGTATAACATAATTTCCAAAGCAATAGTGTAAAGAGTAGCAATGAAATCACATGAAGAACTCTCACATCCCACTGCAAAACTGAATAAGAATGTGCATTTTAAATAAGGTCTTCAGGTGATTTTTATAGACCTTAGTTTTTGAGAAGCACTGCTTAAACATGACTTAGTTGGGAAAATAAGGTATAAAGGTCAGTTATAATTGTAAGGTGTAGATATAATAATGACAATTTGGATACATTTAAGAAATGGTATATCTTTAAGAGATATTTACTGAAATACCAATAAAATACTATTGTTTCTGAAATTTGCTTTGAAATATCATTAGGTGGGAATGAAGTTTACAAGGGTATAAATTAAATAACATTCAGCCTATGGTGATAATTTTAACAGCAAGATTAATACTTTGAATTCCCTGAGCTATTTCTTTTGTTTGTTTTTTGACTATGTATTTTTGTTTACATGTAACTCTTCCACAATAAAAAGTTCATATGAGAAAAAAGTTTTGATAATAAATACCATTAGACTTCCGGGAAGATGGCGGTGTGAGCAGGGCGGCAGAAATCTCCTCCCAACACTATATTTATCTACGAAAACACAGAAAATACATCTATTCCTAAAAGAGAGACGAGAATACACAGGAAAGCGCACAGCGTGCAGCCACACCCGAGAGGACTCGGCACCCCAAGAGGCGGGTAAGATACGGAGCCGCGACCCGGCGGGACCCGAGCCCTCCCCCACCCCAGCGCACTGGTGGGAGGAGAGGATTCAGAGCCGGGAGGGAGTGGAAGTGCACCCCGCGAAGTAGCCAGCCCCGGGGATCTGCGCGGGGAGCGCTGACCCACATTGCGCAGTGCAGCGGAGATTGGAGAGACAGAGGGGCAGGATCTGAGCGGGAACGCGCCAGGGGGCTTGCAGCCGGCTCCGGGAAGGAAAAAAAAAGTGCGCGCTTTCCTCAGCGGTCTTAAAGAGACAGGAGCCCAGCGGAGGAGCCGGATCACCCCAGCACACTCAGCCCAGCAGGCTGGGAGTCCTGGGGAGTTTCAGACGCCTTAGCTGGCGATTGAGGAAGCGTAGCCATACTTAACACTTCTCACTGAGATCAACACCCTCCTATTCGTTCCCACCCCTGCCAGAGCGATAAAGGGCCCTGCGGAGCGGCACAGTCACAGCTATGGAATAGTGGGGCAATAGCGCCACCTAGAGAGCATTCCCACAGAATCTACGTACGGTGGGCATTTTTTTGTTTTGTTTTTTTGTTTTGTTTTTTGTTTTGTTTTTGTTTTTTCTTTTCTTTCTTTTTTTTCTTTTTTCTCTTTCTTTTTTTTTTTTCTTCTC
>JAVSCE010019799.1:0-49413 GCA_032199065.1 Smutsia gigantea | reverse complement strand
CTTTAGTTATTTTCTGTCTGGTTGATCTGTCCTTGGGAGTGGGTGGTGTGTTGAAGTCTCCTAAAATGAATGCATTGCTGTCTATTTCCTCCTTTAATTCTGTTAGTATTTGTCTCACATATGCTGGCGCTCCTGTGCTGGGTGCATATATATTTATAATGGTTATATCTTCTTGTTGGACTGACCCCTTTATCATTATGTAATGTCCTTCTTTATCTTTTTGCTACTTTCTTCGTTTTGAAGTCTATTTTGTCTGATACAAGTACTGCAACACCTGCTTTTTTCTCTTTGTTGTTTGCATGAAATATCTTTTTCCATCCCTTCACTTTTAGTCTGTGTATATCTTTGGATTTGAGGTGAGTTTCTTGTAGGCAGCATATAGATGGGTCTTGCTTTTTTATCCAGTCTGTTACTCTTTGTCTTTTGATTGGTGCATTCAGTCCATTTACATTTAGGGTGATTATTGATAGGTATGTACTTATTGCCATTGCTGGCTTTAGATTCGTGGTTACCAAGGGTTCAAGGGTTGCTTCTTTACTATCTAACAATCTAACTTAACTTCCTGTTAAGTTATTGTAAACACAGTCTGATGTTTCTTTCTTTCTCTCCCTTCTTATTCTCCTCCTCCATTCTTTCTATAATAGGTGTTTTATTCTTTGCCTTTAGTTAGTATTTGGATGGTCTGCTTTCTTTGCTATGATTTTTTTTTCTCTGGTGACATCTTTTTAGCCTTAGGTGTGCTTCTCTCTAGAGCAGTCCATTTAAGATATCCTGTAGTGGTGGTTTATGAGAGGCAAACTCTCTTAACTTTCATTTATCTGGAAATTGTTTAATCCCTCCATCATATTTAAATGATAATCGTGCTGGATACAATATTCTTAGTTCGAGGCCCTTCTGTTTCATTATGTTAAATATATTATGCCATTCTCTTCTGGCCTGTAAGGTTTCTGTTGAGAAGTCTGATGATAGTCTGATGTGTTTTCCTTTGTAGGTGATCTTTTTTCTCTCTCTAGCTGCCTTTAATACCCTGTCTTTATCTTTGATCTTTGCCATCTTAATTATTATGTGTCTTGGTGTTGTCTTCCTTGGGTCCCTTGTGTTGGGAGATCTGTGGGCTTCCGTGGACTGCGAGACTATTTCCTTCCCCAGCGAGGGAAAGTTTTCAGCAATTATTTCTTCAAAGACACTTTCTATCCCTTTTTCTCTCTCTTCTTCCTCTGATACTCCTATAATGCGAATATTGTTCCGTTTGGATTGGTCACACAGTTCTCTTAATATTCTTTCATTCCTAGAAATCCTTTTATCTCTCTCTGCCTCAGCTTGTCTGTATTCCTGTTCTCTGTTTTCTATTCCATCAACAGTCTCTTGCATCTCATCCATTCTGCTGTTAAGCCGTCGATCGCTTGTCTGATTTCTGTATTGTCTTTCCTCATTTCCCTCACTTCCTCCCTCAGCTCTTGCACATTTCTCTGTAGGTCCATCAGCATGGTTATGACTTTTATTCTGAATTCTTTTTCAGGGAGGCTGTGCATTTCCATCCCTTCAGACTCCCTCTCTGGGGTTGTCTGGTTGATTTTGGTCTGAACCATATTCCTCTGTCTTTCATGGCTGTATAATTGGTCACTGATAGTTGCCACGTATGTCAGCTGGGCTCTTTAAGACTTTAAAAAGAGAAGAAAAAAAAAGAGAAAAAAAAAGAAAGAAAGAAAGAAAAAAAGAAAAAAAGAAAGAAAAGAAAAAACAAAAACAAAACAAAAAACAAAACAAAACAAAAAAAACAAAAAAAAATGCCCACCGGACGTAGATTCTGTGGGAATGCTCTAGGTGGCGCTATTGCCCCACTATTCCACAGCTGTGACTGTGCCGCTCCGCAGGGCCCTTTATCGCTCTGGCAGGGGTGGGAACGAATAGGAGGCTGTTGATCTCAGTGAGAAGTGTTAAGTATGGCTACGCTTCCTCAGTCGCCAGCTAAGGCGTCTGAAACTCCCCAGGACTCCCAGCCTGCTGGGCTGAGTGTGCTGGGGCAATCCGGCTCCTCCGCTGGGCTCCTGTCTCTTTAAGACCGCTGAAGAAAGCGCGCACTTTTTTTTTTTCCTTCCCGGGAGCCGGCTGCAAGCACCCTGGTGCATTCCCTGCTCAGATCTTGCCCCTCTGTCTCTCCAATCTCCGCTGCACTGCGCAATGTGGGTCAGCGCTCCCCGCGCAGATCCCCGGGTCTGGCTACTTCGCGGGGTGCACTTCCACTCCCTCTCGGCTCTGAATCCTCTCCTCCCGCCGGTGCGCTGGGGTGGGGGAGGGCTCGGGTCCCGCCGGGTCGCGGCTCCGTATCTTACCCGCCTCTTGGGGTGCCGAGTCCTGTCGGGTGTAGCTGCACGCTGTGCGCTTTCCTGTGTATTCTCGTCTCTCTTTTAGGAATAGATGTATTTTCTGTGTTTTCATAGATAAATATAGTGTTGGGAGGAGATTTCTGCCGCCCTGCTCACACCGCCATCTTCCCGGAAGTCTCTTCCTTAAGTTTTGATTAGGATTTCTTGTCAAAGATGATGAGGGATAAAAATACTTGTCTATACAATTTTAACACCAGTTAACCTACTGATAAGCAAATCGGCAGCAGTGCCGAGGTTTTATAACTGGTGTCACAATTTATTTTTAAGCACACACTTGAGAACTAGACCTTTCTGGATAATGCTATTGTGCAGTTTAAAAACTGTATCAGGTACCTTATAATACATTATCTTATTTTAATTCTCATGTCAACCTTATGTACTATTGCCCTCTCTAGTTACAGATGAGGACACCAAAGCTAAACTGGTGAGGAAGCAGACCCTAGGAACAGCTAAAGCGTGGCAGATAGGAATTTAAGCCTGCTGGGTTTCAGAACTCTGTACTTGGATTAGTACAGATACAGAATTCACTATAGCAGTATTTATTGGCCTTCCATGATTTCTTAGTAATCAGATACTTCTAAATCTTGACTATGTAAACACATGTTTATTTATATTAGGGTAATGAGAAAAACTTCTTTATAAATAACACATTAAAATGTACATCAAAATATTATTTAAGACATTTTCTCAGGAAGAACTCCTTTTCTTATTCCTGAAGACTTATATTATGGACCCAAAACAAAAATTATTACCAGAGCAACAAGTGGAAAATCTGCCAAGTAAGACTGTGAGAGCTGGACGTGGGTCTTTTTTTACCAAGTTACCTTAGGATCTGAATGTTATTTTTTGGAAACCAGTATGGATAGTTTTTTTTTCTCAGTTTGTAGTCTGTGTTTATCTCAATTGGTTTCTGTCCAAGACTAGTGTTTTTATGGTGCTTGGGCCTTGTATTAAAACTCCTCAGATACAAATTTGGCTCTTTTCAGCCTAGTTTTTAGGGAGTAGGGGCTAAAGGAAAAGCCTTTGAGCCATGTTTGAAGGACTGCAGTGATGCAGGCCCACAGGGCAGAGAGTTTTTATCCTGAGAGCAGAAACACACTGTCCACACAGGTCCTCCTCTTTTTACCATCAGCACTGTCTCTCCTGCCAACAGCAGGAGGCTGAAGAGGAATGTGTACAGAAAATGCCAACCTAAGTGGTAGAGCCACAGAGGAGAATCCTAAACTATTTCATACATACAAACACACACATCATTTCAACGGCTTAGTACAAATTTTATATTTTATTTTAAAAAGCCTATTAAAAATACTTTCCATTTTTGCCTTTTAACATTGATTGTTCAATCTCCTTGGAATTCAGTACACTGTTAGGACAGAGGTTTAGGAGATACACTTAGAAAAGAAATCATCCAGCCTCTTCTAGCAAAGCCTGGGATGCTTTCCCCTCCAATTTTCCTTTTGAATTGTATGATTTAATGCTGTGTGGCAACCAAATGGTGAGCCTGGCTATGGGTAGATAAGAGAACCGAGGTTCATTACTTATGGCAGTGCTCTTCTCAACTGGGGTAATTTTGCCATTTCAGGGAATATCTGGCAATGCCTAGAGACATGTTTGTCTGTCACAGCTGGGGAGGAGAGGAGGGGGAGAACAATGATATTGGCATCCAGTAGGCAAAGGCGAGGGTTGCTTCCAAGCATCCTAAATGCATGGACAGCACCCCCTCACCCCACCAACAAAAAATTATCGGGCCCAAGATGCCAGTAATGCCGACATAGGGAAATTCTGCTTTACAGGCCCATGTCGGGTGTGTGTGAGTGTGAGAGAGTGTGTGTGTGTGTGTGTGTGCGTGTGTGTATAAGCTGGGGCTGGAGTAGATTTAGAATCAGAACCAGTAATACTTTGTCAACCCACCAGACACTCAAATCTGTTCAGAAAGCCAGCCTGACCATACTGCACCCTTTCCTCCCTCCCTCCTCACAGGGCTAAGCATAATGGCAGACCCTCTCTGTTTAGCAAAGTGCTGGCAGTGATGCTGGGTGGTCCAATTCTAGTCTTGTATTCCTGAGTTTCAGGTGGGCATTGAAAGGATGAGTGCTAGAGGCATAATTACCAGACTCTAAAACTGTCCTTTTTTTACATCATAGCTCACAGAAAAAAATGACGGTATCCTGGGGTAAATTGAGGAAGCTTAGAGGCTCCAGTTATAGCCACGGGTGAAGAAATCAAAATGCCCCACATACATAATCCCTCCTCTGGGCACTCAGGTTGGAAAAGTACATAATGTATCAGAGTGCTGGAAAGAACTTAAAAAGTTAAGAATTTTTGTAGTTGTCAAAATTAATGGCAATTCCTTACAACAACTGCCTGGAAAATTATATTTTTGTTCTTATTTTTCCCCCTGCTTCTTAGTCCTTCTTAAAATTCCTTCAACAACTTTACAGAGTAGAGATTAAGTGCAATTCTTGAAGCCTGCAGTGACTGATACAATACTTGATACTGAAGCTAACAGACCCTGTAATTTTGGAACGAACTGTGTTTGTGACACCAAAACGCCTGTTTGAAGAGAACTTAGAATTTTCCTGTACACTGGTTAAAACAAAAGTCTATGTAGAGAAGAGAGCACAAAATAAGAAAACTGATTTACTTTACATTCTATGAATTTTTTTTCCCTTGCTCTAACAAAATGGGATGAAGAGCATAATTGAAAGTTATGGAATGAACTGACAGGAAACAATGCTCATCAAGTACCTCTTCTCTCCTTTTCAAAACCCAGTTAGGCTTCTGTTTTGATTGTGCCTTGGCCGTGAACAGATCCTCCTGTTTAGTGGGCTGTTTGCGGTTACTCACACAGTGAGATTACTTCCTGCTACTAAAGCCTCTTTGGAGTTAGTTCTGGCTGATTTGTATCAAATAGTTCAGAAGGTCTATCCTTGAACACTGGTAGAGTGCACAGGCCAGCTTTCCCACTGTGGCCCCCTTGTTGCCTTCCCTCATCAGCCACTTTTGGAGCATCTGGTAAACCTTTTCTTTCAGTCCATCTCGCTCATAGTCATGGTCAATTTCATCAATCTGAGATTCAGTGAAGCCCAGCTTACGGGCACAGTTTTTCCATTGCTTTCCCAGATTTTCCCTGACTGGATCCAGGTGTTTATCCATCAGACTGGTAGTATTATCTGCCAAATAGAAAAAAGAGAAGAAGGCATCAAGCTGTAACTCATTTGGACATTCTAGCTTCAAAAGCCTGTGTAAAGTGAAGAAGCCAGGAAACAGTGAAAAAGATAACTTAATTACATGGTTGTTAATTCATAGGATGATATTTTACATGTCTGTAGGCCATGTGGAGTCTTTTTTTTGTTTTGTTTTGTTTTATTAAGGTATTATTGATATACACTCTTATGAAGGTTTCACATGAAAAAACAATGTGGTTACTACATTCACCCACATTATCAAGCCCCCACCCATACCCCAATGCAGTCAGTCACTGTCCACCAGTGTAGTAAGAGAACACAGATTCACTGTTTGCCTTTTCTGTGCTACACTGTTTTCCCCGTGATCCCCCCCCCCACCATGTGTACTAAACATAATACCCCACAATCCCCTTCTCCCACACCATGTGGAGTCTTTGTGTGAATTAGAATGGGGGACTCTTCCTCCTAGCAGATGCATGTTTGAGCCACAGTTGATGGCTTTGGGAAAAAACTCCTTCTTGGCTACTAGGCTGTTCTATATAATCTTGACTAGTTGCCTTGTTTATATTAGACCTTCCTGATGGAAAGGGGGAAAACACCATTTTTGTTTCTTTTGGGCATTTTCCACTGCCAGAATTAAGGTCACTCAATTCCTCATCTCCTTCACCCAACAATTCTCTCCTTACTTAATCAAGGAAACGAAGACCAGCATGTGTGAACTAGTTCAATTATAGTGCCTTCCCTTGTCCGTTAAGGGATGAGCTCTTCAAGGGCTATGTTTGGACTCATCCTCTCCCTGCCAAGTGCTGGCCTCTCTTCTACACCTATAATCTCTCTCTTTCTACTTATTCCTTCCCCTGAGTCCTTCATAAAAATAGTAAGAGGAAACAGAAGTATAAAAACAACCATATTCCTTGATCCTCATTCTACCTCAAAAAGCTAATATAAGGAAAACAATATCTCATTTTTTCTCTCTAAACTCCCATTCTTTCCTCAGCTCCCTGCAGTGTGGCTTCTGTCAGCACCACTGCACATCAGCAGTCCAAAAACCTCCCAAGACATTTGTCAGATTGTGTCACTGGGAGAGGGGCCCTGGGTCTGATTCTCAAAGGCACCCTTGTCAACCCAAAAGGTCCTGCTCTAGGTATTTTAAAAACTATCCTTCAAATGGGTTAGACTAGGGATTGGCAAATTATGGCCTGTGGGCCAAATCTTGCCCCATGCCTGTTTTTGTAGACAAAGTTTTATTAGAACACAGCCATGTCCATTTGTGTACATATTGTCTGTAGTACACATTGCACTACAGTGTCAGTTGAGTAGCTGCAACAGAGGCCTCGGGGGCAGTGAAGCCTAAAATACTATCCGGCCCTTGAGAGAAAAAGGTTGCCAATCCTATGGTTAATCAGAAAGCCAGGTTCTTAAATCACATTGTTTTGGCCTCATGACAGCTCTTCCCAGATTATGTTTTGGGATTAATGTTATGAGCCTGAATAGTGGAACCCTACAAGGGAAAATCTTATTTTTATTACAGAGGGCTGTTGGGGGCATAGTCTTTTTATCTTTTACAGAATACCTTTTGATGAAGACCTGAAAAAACTATCTGTCCTAGGTCTAAGTAGTAATATTGATGATGATGATATGTTTAACACTATCATAGTTGTTACTATTTGCCAGGCAGTTTTAAGCTCTTTATACATAGTGACTCATTTTTACAACAAATTCATGAATTAGACATTGTCATTATCCCCATATTAAATATAAATAAATTACAAAGGAATTATATGGACATTAGAGATATTTTAAAGAGGAAACAGGGCAACTTTCAGGGAGAATAATCAGACACATTTTAGGATTCAACTATATCCCTCTCAACAATTAAGAAGCTCAAGATTGCTAGCCAATAGGCCTTTAAAGGGTATCTTACCAAAGATATCTAGGTACTTAGTTGGCTCTTCTTTCAAGTTTATGTATATACTACTGTCCAGTGATGGTGAACTCATTCCACCAATCTCCATATAATTACGGTCTCCAATCTGAATGCCAGTACTGTTGTATATGGTATACTTTGTAGACTCATCTGAATAGAGAGAAACTACAGGTAAGCATATGTGGATTGTAAGCAAGAGAAAAAAATACAACATGGTAAAGGGACAGGGCTTTACTCCAAATGCTTAAGTTAAATTATTTATCCTATGCCACTCTTTGAAATTTTCTTCATTAAAATTTGGCCCAACCACCTCACACCCATTAAGACAGCTACTATAAAAAAAACCCCAGAAAATAACTAGTGTTAGCAAGGATGTGAAGATTTGGAACCCTCGTGTGCTGCTGGTGGGAATATAAAATGGTGCGGCTGCTATGGCAACAGTATGGAGGGACTCGAAAACTTAAAAACAGAACTATCATATGATTCAGCAATGCCTCTTCTCAGTATACAGCCCAAAGAATGTAAAGGTCTCAAACAGATACTTACACACTCATGTTTAAAGCAGCATTATGCACAATAGCCAAAAAGTGGAAGCCACACATATGTCCATCAACACAGAAATGGATAACAAAATGTGGTCCATCTACGCACTGGAATATGATTCAGCCTTAAAAAGGACGGAAGTTCTCATACAGGCTAAATCATGGATGAATATTGAGGAAACCGTGCTAAGTGAAGTAAGCCAGACATAAAAGGACAAATACTGAATGATTCTACTTATATAAGGTCCTTAGAGTAACCAAATTCAGAAAGACAGAAAGTAGAAGGGTGGTTGCCAGGGTCTGGGGGAGGAAGCAGAATGGAGAGTTACTGTCTAATGGATGCAGGGTTCCAGGTTGGGAAGACGAAAAGAGTTCTGGAGATGGACACAACAGTGTGGTTTTCATCACAAACAGTAGTCTTTGGTGTATATAAGATAAAAAATAAAAATACCCAAGACTTATTTCTTACCTTCAGAAAACAACAAGCATGTGAAAGAATACAAGCAGATACCTTCACTTACATCAGAGACTGGGTATAATGAGACTATGATTCAAGTGCCAGGGAAGATGCCTACAGTTACCAGTACCTGTATCCCAACACTTAAGGGCGGCTGCAATGAACCCTACCCAAAATGAACTGGTCTGATGGAGACTACTCCATGGTGGCAAGTGGCATCTGGCACCTGTAGACTTTGTTACGTTATAGTCTACAACAGAGCTAAATGGCTAATTTTCAGAAAAATGTTTAAAAAGATAAGACTGTGACTAAAGGCCTGTTTACCTCTTGGTGGCAAGGAGCTGAATGGAATGGTGGGTGTGTTTCCCACTAGGTCAGGCACTGGAATTTTATGTAGGTTTGGCACGTGGCTTGGACTTGGCCCATACCAAACTCTTGATCCTGCTGTTCCCAGATCCAATGGTCTTGTTCCAAAACCAAGTCGATTGTATGATGATCCATTGTTCCAGTATGGCACTTGGGGTTGGCTGGTTAGCCCTGCTGATTGGTGCACTACATTTCCAGGACTGGCTGCACAGGAATAATGAAGGCCTTTTACTCCTGGGTTCTGAACATTCTCATAAGGTCTCTGCTGTGCAAAAGGGTCATGGGAGACCCTTCGTCGCCTTTCCTCCTCTCTATTGTAAGCCATGTTCCACTTGGGCTGCTGTTTTGTCTGCCTGTCCATGCGGCTACCAAAAAGATGGTAATTGGCTTCCTCCTGGAGTTTACTCCGCAGGATAAGCTCATTCTCCTCCTGCTGGTCCTCTGTGTAGGGAGCAAACCAGGACTCTTCCACGGGCCCTACACCTAGTCCCTGTGAACTGTGCAGTGAACTGGGCTGTTCTGTGGCTGAGAAAAAATGACCAACAATAGAATTTCATGAAACATTAAAAAGTAAAATAAAACCTAAGCACTCTCATGCATCTGTACCTCACAGCAACATACTAAAAACTTTGAGAACAAGTAAGAAGCATTTATTCACTAGATGATCCTCTTCCTATGAGTTACATAGGTAAGAAGCCCCTGCATGGCAGTGAGTGAGAACCAAGGACATTATAACAAGCCAAAGAAAGCAGAAAGGACCATGTGAGAAAGGGGCTTGTGCTGGAGCAGAAAGGTTCTTGTCTCCTTGGTGTGATGCAGGTGTGGAAAATAGGAAGAGTAGCAGCTCTGTGCAGCACTTGCCAAGGATGCTTCCATTCTTTAAGAGCCTTTTAAGAGTAGAAGCAATTATTACAATTTGATAGATGAGGTTTACAAGAGATTAAGTAATTAGACAGCTAATAAGTAGATTCAATATTCTCTACTCAGCTTTCCTTTTTGTTATAATGAAAAAAGCAACCCTGATGGAATCCGAGACCAATCTCTCCGCTTGCTCTCTAGACCTAGTCATCCCTGACCTTCTCTTCGCTCCCACATATGTCCCCTTCTTTTTTCTGAACATTCACTTTCTCCCTATCAGATATATTAAGCATCCTACTAGGATTGTTTATGACTTTGGTGAACACATTGTTATTTAATATGCCAAATATATGTATCTTGACTCCCAAATATATTACATTTAAGGCAGGTGTTAAGTTTTATAGCTGCTTCTGTTTCTCAAATGGTCATGAACAGTATTTTAGAGAGTAGAGTGAATAAATGAGCAAACAGAAAAGTGAATAAATAGATTTTCTATCATATTGTAAGTTACCTGAATGTGACCTGCTTGGAGGTATTGTTACACAATCAATTTGGAGAGACTGCATTCTCTTCACAATTGGATTTTCATTTGGATATTCTTTCTATATTTAAGACCATAAATACACATTAGAAAATGAAAGGAAATAGTTCCAAAAAATTATTAGAAGGAATCTTTTCAGAAGATAGAAATTTCACATAGATTTTGCAAGCAGTATTTTTTTAAAAATAAAAAATTTTCCCAAATAGCCAAAATAATCTTAAAAAAGAAAAAAGTTGGAGACCTCACAGTTTATGATTTAAAAATTCACTACAAAGCTACAGTAATCAAAACAGCATGGTACTGGCCTAAGGACAGACCCACAGACCAATGGAATATAACAGACGCAGAAATAAACCCTCGTATATATATTCAATTGATTTTCAGCAAGGGTGCCAAGACCATTCAGTGGTGGAACACTAAATAACTACATGTAAAAGTTGGACACTTATCTTTCAATATATACAAAAATTAACACAAATGAATCTAAGACCTAAACTGAAGAGCTAAAACTATGTAACTATTAGAAGAAAACAGGGGAAAAGGTTCATGACATGGGATTTGACAATGATTTCTTCAATATGACACTAAAAAGTACAAGCAACAAAATAAAAATAGATAAACATCAAAATTAAAACCCTTGCTCATCAAAAGACCCTTTCAAGAGAGTGAAAAGATAATGCATAGAATAGGAAAAAAGCTGCAAATTATATGTATCTGATAAGTGATGAATATCCAGATTATATACAGAATTCCTACAATTCAACAACAAAACACAAACAACCCAATTTAAAAATGGGCAAAGGACCTGAATAAACATTTAAGCAAAATGATATAGAAAGATGCTCTACATTATTAGTCATTAGGAAAATGAAAATCAAAACCACCATGACATATATACCACTCATTAGAATGGCCATTACTTAAACAACAAACCCAGAAAATGAAAAGCATTGCTGAGAATGTAAAGAAATTGGAACACTTGTGCATTGCTGGTGGGAATGTAAAATGGGGCGGCCATTATGGAAAACAGTTTGATAGTTCCTCAAAAAGTTAAACTGAATTATCATATAATCTAGCAATTCCACTTCTGGGTATATACCCAAAAAACTGAAAGCAGAGACTAAAAAAGATACTTGTACACTTTTTGTTTATAGCAGTATTACTTACTATTGTTAATGGTAGAAAAACAACTATCCATCAACAGATGAATGAATACTCAAAATGAGATATATACCTATGCAGAATATTATTCAGCTTTAAAAAGAAGATAGGTTCTGATGAATGCTACAAAATGGATAAGCCTTGAAGACAGTATGATAAGTGAAATATGTTAGGTACAAAAAGACAAATATTGGATGATCCCAAATCTATGAGTTACCTGAATAGGTAAATTCACAGAGACAGAAAGTAGAATAGAGGTTACCAGGAGCTGGGGAGAGGAAAGAATGGGGAGTTGTTGTTTAATGGATACAGAGTTTCTATTTGGGATAAAAAAAAAAAAAAGGAAACAGATACTAGTGATGATTGAAACACTGTAAATGTAGTTTAGCCACTGAATTGTATACTTAAAAACGGTTAAAATGGTAAATTTCATGTTATATGTATTTTACCACAATAAAAAAAGAGAAACTTTTGTCACTAATACTATAAAAAAGAGAAAATCATATATAAAAAGAAACCTATAACACAGTGCCTTCACTCAGAAGAAGAAATTAACATTTGGTATTTTCTTCAAATTTTTTTCCTAGTCATATTTGTATTCCCCTCTTTTAACAGAGAGTGCCGGCTACATAGCTGGATTATGTTCACTGAATGAACATATGAGTGATCTGGGGAAAAATGACAGAGGATATTAATTATGTGCATAGTTTATAGCACTTTGTATATTGTTTTTTACTTAACATGATAAACGTTTTTTATGGTATTTTAATTTCATAAAAGCAATTGTTTTTTTTATAGTTTTTTATATTATGCAAAATATATTAAGTACAAATTCCTTTTAAAAGACTCAAACTGCGCAGAATTACCCAAAGCAACACTTCAATGTCACTCCTTCCACCCCCACTGTCTTCCATTCCCTAGAGGCAGGTTGTGCATTCTTTTATTCTCTCTAGGCAGTTGCATACATATTTTGGAAATATACAAATATATATATATACATATGAAGGCAAAGAATCACACTCTAAGTATTGTTTTGTGATTTATTTTTTCACAAACAAGACTTAAAGATCTATCCCTATCACTACATGTTAGTTTCTACCTCTTTTAAATGGCTATATAGTATTCTGTGTTTGTATGAATCCTAATTTAATTACATCTCATGCATATTTGGGTCATTCCCAATTTTTTACTTATAAACTAAAGTACAAAGAATTCCTAAAACTAAATCCTTGAGCATACATGTGGATAGGATAGATTATTAAGAGTAGAACTGCAACAAAATTTATGTGCTTTTTAAAAGTTTGATAGATGCTTCACCTTTCAGTAAACTTCACCAATTTACTCTTAACAATGCTGTATAAGACATTTTGTTATTCTCATTTTTACCAATACTTAATATTGCCAATCTTTCAAGAATGTTTTCAGTCTAATAGATGAAAAATTACAATCAATTCATTTTGCTTTTCTCTTGTTAGTGAGGCCAGATATCTTTTCCAACCTTTACTGTCCACTGATGGGTTCAGTTTGTTTATGTTTTATTCAGGATTTTAAAATCTATATTGTTAAGTGAGACTGGTAATTTTCCTTTCTGGTATCTTCTGTTTCGGATTCAGAAATCAAAGTTATACTAGTCTCATAAAGTGGGTTTAGGAGAGTTGCATTTTCTCTATTATCTGGACACATTTGTATAAACTTGGAATAATTTCTTCACTCAATATTTGGGAGAAATCACTGATGATATGGTTGGAGAATTTTCATTGTGGGAAGATTTTTGATCACGAATTCAACATCTTTTAATGGCAACAGGTTTTCTATCTCTATTTGAGTCGGTTTTGCTAAGTTATACTTTTTTCCTAGAAATTTGTCTGTTTTATCTAAATTTTAAAATGAACAAAAGTTGTTTATAATATCTTAACACCATTTTGATGCTTGCAGGAGCTGTAGTGAGGCCTCCTTAATCATTATTTCAGTCTTTGTTTTGTTGATCAGTCTTAGATGATTTTATTTCACAGAACCAACATTTAGCTTTTGATTCTCTTTTAGCTGTTTTCTATGTAACTAATTCATATTCTTCCTTTATTATTTACAGTTTTCTATTTTCTCTAGGTTTACGTTGCTATTTTCTTCAAATGAATGCTTGGCTAATTAATTTTTAGTCTCTCTCAGAAAGAGAGACAGATGGTTGCTTCCACATCTTGGCTATTGTAAATAATGCTGTAATAAACAAAGGGTACATATATCTTCTTGAATTGGCATTTTTCAAAAGTCTGTTTCTTAACTTCTAATCATGTGGGAATTTCTAATTGTCTTTTAAGATTAATTTCTAGCATAACTGAAATGTACTCAGAGAACATTCTTCATATGATTACAATCCTTTTAAATTGGTTGAAGACTTGTTTTATTTCCCAGAAAAGGTCAAGTTTTGAAAATGTTCCTTATGTTCTTGAAAAGCCTTTAAAAGTAAATATTCTGCATTTGTTAAGTACAATGTTTTATATATTTCCATTAGGTAAAATCAGGTAATCACATTCTTCAAATTTCCTATATCCATACTGATTTTTTTTCATCTCTTTGTTCTATCAATTACAGAGAAATTTGTATTAAAATTTCCAACTATGATTGTGGATTTACCTGTTTCTCCTTTGAGTTCTATCAATTTTTGCTTCATATTTTGAGGTTCTGTTATTATTGGCATACACATACTTAAACTTATAATCTTCCCAGTGAATCAGACCTTTATTATTGTTATAAAATACCCCTGATTATGGTGATACTTTTTAACCTTAGTGACTATCTTTCCTCACGTCTTTTTGACTGCTTTCGTGGTATGTATTGGGTACCTCTTTTATGTTATAGATACCCCTCAAAAGGCAATCATTTTTCTTATTTTGCTGTTATTAATGTACAATCACATGAGCAACATTATGGTTACTAGACTCCCCCTATTATCAAGTCCCCACCACATACCCCACGGCAGTCATAGTCCATCAACATAGTAAGATGTTACAGGATCACTACTGGTCTTCTCTGTGTTATACTGCGTTCACCGAATATCCCCACCCCCACCCCCGATACATTATGTCTGCTAATTGTAATAGCCCTTTTTCCCCCTTAGCCCTCCTTTCCCATCCATCTTCGCCAGTCCCTTTCCCTTTGGTAACTATTAGTCCATTCCTGGGTTCTGTGAGTCTGCTGCTGTTTTTTTTTCCTTCAGTTTTTCTTTCTTCTTATACTCCACATATGAGGGAAATCATTTGAAACTTGTCTTTCTCCGCCTGGCTTATTTCAATGACCATAATACCCTCTAGCTCCATTCATGTTGTTGCAAATGGTAGGATTTGTTTTCTTCTTATGGCTGAAAAATATTCCATTGTGTATATATACCACATCTTCTTTATCCATTCATCTACTGATGGACACTTAGGTTGCTTCTATTTCTTGGCTATTGTACACGGTGCTGTGATTAACATAGGGGCGCACATGTCTTTTTTAAACAGGGCTCCCGCATTCTTAGGGTAAATTCCTAGGAGTGGAATTCCTGGGTCAAATGGTATTTCTATTTTGAGTTTTTGAGGATACACTAATGACGAACTAACAGAAAGAGAAATCAGAAAAACAATTCCATTCACAATTGCATCAAAAAGAATAAAATACCTAGGAATAAACCTAACGAAGGAAGTGAAAGACCTGTACTCTGAAAACTACAAGACACTCCTAAGAGAAATTAAAGAGGACACTAACAAATGGAAATGCATCCCATGCTCTTGGCTAGGAAGAATAAATATTGTCAAAATGGCTATACTGCCTAAAGCAAACTACAGATTCAATGCAATCCCTATCAAACTACCAACAGCTTTCTTCAATGAACTGGAACAACTAATTCTAAAATTCATATGGAACCACAAAAGACCCTGAATAGCCAAATCAGTCCTGAGAAGGAGGAATAAAACAGGGGGAATTACGCTCCCTGACTTCAAGCTCTTAGAGCCACAGTAATTAAGACAATTTGGTATTGGCACAAAAACAGACCCACAGACCAGTGGAACAGAATAGAAAATCCAAACATTAACCCAAACATATACAGTCAATTAATATTTGATAAAAGTGCCTTGGATATACAATGGGGAGATGACAGCCTCTTCAGCAGCTGGTGTTGGAAAAACTGGACAGCTACATGTAAGAGAATGAAACTGGACTACTGTCTAGCCCCATACACAAAGGTAAACTCAAGGTGGATCAAAGACTTGAATGTAAGTCATGAAACCATAAAACTCTTAGAAAAAAACATAGGCAAAAATCTCTTGGACATAAACATGAGCAACTTCTTCATGAACATATCTCCCCGGGCAAGGGAAACAAAAGCAAAAATGAACAAGTGGGACTATATCAAGCTGAAAAGCTTCTGTACAGCAAAGGACACCATCAGTAGAACAAAAAGACATCCTACAGTATGGGAGAATATATTCATAAAAAACGTATCTGATAAAGGGTTGACATCCAAAATATATAAAGAACTCATGCACCTTAACAAACAGAAAGCAAATAATCCATTAAGAAATGGGCAGAGGACATGAATAGACACTTCTCCAAAGAAGAAATTCAGATGGCCAACAGGCACATGAAAAGATGCTCCACATCGCTAATCATCAGAGAAATGCAGATTAAAACCACAATGAGATATCACCTCACACCAGTGAGGATGGCCAACATCCAAAACACAAACAACAACAAATGTTGGCGAGGATGTGGAGAAAAGGGAACCCTCCTACACTGCTGGTGGGACTGCAAATTAGTTCAACCATTGTGGAAAGCAGTATGGAGGTTCCTCAAAAAACTCAAAATAGAAATACCATTTGACCCAGGAATTCCACTCCTAGGAATTTACCCTAAGAATGCAGCAGCCCAATTTGAAAAGGACAGATGCACCCCTATGTTTATTGCAGCACTATTTACAATAGCCAAGAAATGGAGGCAACCTAAGTGTCCATCAGTAGATGAATGGATAAAGAAGATGTGGTACATATACACAATGGAATATTATTCAGCCATAAGAAGAAAACAAATCCTACTATTTGCAACAACATGGATGGAGCTAGAGGGTATTATGCTCAGTGAAATAAGCCAAGCCGAAAAAGACAAGTATCAAATGATTTCACTCATATGTGGAGTATAAGAACAAAGAAAAAAACTGAAGGAACAAAACAGCAGCAGACTCACAGAACCCAAGAACGGACTAATAGTTACCAAAGGGGAAGGGACTGGGGAAAATGGGCGGGAAGGGAGGGATAAGAGGGAAAAAGGGGCATTACGATTAGCAGATGTAATGTTGGAGGGGCACGGGGAGGGCAATACAACTCAGAGAAGACAAGTAGTGATTCTATAGCATCTCACTACGCTGATGGACAGTGACTGTAATGGGGTTAGTGGGGGGGACCTGATGAAGGGGTAGTTTAATAATCGTAATATTGCACATGTAATTGTAAATTAATGATAACAAAATAAATTATATTAAAAAAAAATTCAGCAGTGAACTCTTCTGGTCTAGGTGTTTGGTTCTTAGGTAGTTTTTTGATTACCAGTTCAATTTATTTGCTGGTCATTGGTCTATTCAGATTGTCTGTTTCTTCATCGGTCAGCCTTGGAAGGTTGTATTTTTCTAGAAAGTTATCCATTTCTTCTAGGTTATCCAATTTGTTACCATATAATTTTTCATAGTATTCTCTAAGAATTCTTTGTCTTTCTGTGGTGTCCTTAGTGATTTTTCCTTTCTCATTTCTGATTCTGTTTATGTGTATAGACTCTCTTTTTTCTTGATAAGTCTGGCTAGGGGTTTATCTATTTATTTTCTTGAAGAACCAGCTGCTGCTTTCATTGATCCTTTCTATTGTTTTATTCTTCTCAATTTTATTTATTTCTGCTTTAATCTTTATTATGTCCCTCCTTCTACTGACTTTGGGCCTCATTCGTTCTTCCTTTTCTAGTTTCATTAATTGTGTGTTTAGACTGTTCATTTGGGATTGTTCTTCTTTCCTGACGTAGGCCTTTACTGCAATGTATTTCCCTCTTAGAACGGCCTTTGCTGTGTACCACAGATTTTGTGGTGTTAAATTATTGTCATTTGTATCCATATATTGCTTGATCTCTGTTTTTATTTGGTCATTGATCCATTGATTATTTAGGAGCATGTTATTAAGCCTCCATGTGTTTGTGGGCTTTTTCATTTTCTTTGAGTAATATATTTCTAGTTTCATACCTTTGTGATCTGAGAAGCTGGGTGCAATCTTTTTCAATTTACTGACATTCTTTTTGTGGCCTAATATATGATCAATTTTTGAAAATGTTCCATGTGCACTTGAGAAGAATGTGTATCCTGTTGCTTTTGGACGGAGTGATCTGTGGAGGTCCGTTAAGTCCGTCTGTTATAATACGTTGTTCATTACCTCTGTCTCTTTATTTATTTTCTGTCTGGTCGATCTGTCCTTTGGGGTGAGTGGTGTGTTGAAGTCTCCCAAAATGAATGCATTGCATTCCATTTCCCCCTTTAATTCTGTTAGTATTTGTTTCACATATGTAGGTGATCCTGTGTTGGGTGCATAGATATTTATAATAGTTATATCCTCTTGTTGGACTGACCCTTTTATCATTATGTAATGTCCTTCTTTGTCTCTTGTGACTTTCTTTGTTTTGAAGTCTATTTTGACTGATACAAGTACTGCAACTCCTGCTTTTTTCTGAGTATTAATTGCATGAAATATGTTTTTCCATCCCTTTACTTTCAGTCTGTGTATGTCGTTGGGTTTGAAGTGAGTCCCTTGTAGGCAGCATATAGATGGGTCTTGTTTTTTTATCCATTCAGCAACATTGTCTTTTGATTTGTGCATTCAGGCCGTTTACATTTAGGGTGATGATTGATAGGTATGTACTTATTGCCATTGCAGGCTCTAGATTCGTGGTTACCAAAGGTTCAAGGGTAATTCCCTTACTATCTAACAGTCTAATTTAACTTACTTTATATGCTATTACAAACACAACCTAAAGATTCCTTTTTTTTCCTCCTTTTCTTCCTCCTCCATTCTTTGTATGTTATGAATCACATTCTGTACTCTTTTCTATCCCTTGGGTGACATCTATTTAGTCTTAGGAATATTTCCATCTATAGGAGTCCCTCCAAAGTGCACTGTAGAGGTGGTTTGTGGGAGGTAAATTCTCTCAGCTTTTGCTTATCTGAAAACTGTTTAATCCCTCCTTCAAATTTAAATAACCTTGCCGGGTAGAGTATTCTTGGTTCAAGGCCCTTCCGCTTCATTGCATTAAATATATCATGCCACTCCCTTCTGACCTGTAAGGTTTCTGTTGAGAAATCTGGTTTTCCTTTGTATGTGATCTTTTTTCTCTCTCTAGCTGCTTTTAAAATTCTGTCTTTATCATTGATCTTTGCCATTTTAATTATTATATGTCTTGATGTTGTCTTCCTTGCATCCCTTGTGTTGGGAGATCTGTGCACCTCCATGGCTTGAAAGACTATCTCCTATCTGGGGAAGATTTCAGCAATTGCCTCCTCAATGACACTTTCTATCCCTTTTTCTCTCTCTTCTTCTTCGGGTACCCCTATAATGTGAATATTGTTCCATTTGGATTGGTCACACAGTTCTCTCAATATTCTTTCATTCTTCGAGATTCTTTTTTCTCTCTGTGCCTCAGCTTCTTTGTATTGCTCTTCTCTAATTTCTATTCCATTTCCTGTCTCTTCTACTACAACTCATCTGCATTTAAATCCCTCCATTGTATGTTTCCTTTCAGATATGGAATTTCTTAATGGTTGTATCTCCACCTTAAATTCATTCCTGAGTTCTTGAATATTTTTCTGTCCCTCCATAAGCATGTTTATGATTTTTATTTTGAACTCTCTTTCAGGAAAATTGGTGAGTTCAGTTTCATTTGGCCCATTTTCTGGGGTTTGTGAGATTTTGGTCTGAACCATGTTCTTTTGACTTTTCATGTGTGGTGCCCACTAGTGCGCAGAAGCTCCAGTTTCTGGAGCTGCTCAGCCCCTAGAGTGAGGTTGGGGGTTGTAGGGGGGTAGAGCTGGTGCCTCCTGGGTGGAAAGATCTGTTTCCTGATTCCCGTCTGTGGTGCCTGTCTCCAGAGTCAGAGCCAGTTCGCCAAGCACACAGGTGTAAGCCTCTGTGCTTTGCATCTCTGGCTGTTGTAGGCGGGGCCTCCCTCTGGCTGGCCTGACACCAGCACAGTGAGTGCCAGTTTGCAAACCCGTGCCAGCAGGCAGGAGGAAGTTGCAGACGGCTGCGTGTCATAGTTGGGGGCCTCGGAGCTGAGTAGGCAGCCAGGGGGATGGAGCACCTGAAGCTCCTCAAAGTTCCCAACCAGCTGGGCCGAGCACCCAGATAACCTTAACCTTGTTCAGCTATCCCTTCTCCTGTGCAGCAAGCTCGGCCCAAACCCCGCCCCTTCAGCAGCCCTCTGGCTGCTAGGAAGCCTCTCAGACTGCCTGCCCTTTGTCTGACAGAGTGTTGATCCCATCCTCCACAAAGGGCCGGAATGTCAATTTCTCAAGCACTCCACCTGTCCGAGCTCCCCAACGTCCAGAGCACCACACACTATAGGTTTCTGCTCAGAAAGCAGATCTCCAGGGCTAGGTGTTCAGCAGTCCCAGTCTTCCAACCCCTCCCCTGCTCCGTTTCTCTTCCTCCCTCCAGTGAGCTGGGGTGGGGGAAGGGCTTGGGTCCCGCTGATTAATGCTTTCGTACATGACCCTGTTTCCTGAGGTGTGCTCTGTTCAGTGAGGTCTGTATGCAATCTGGTTCAGCCTTCTTTCTTGTTGCTGTTTTATGGTTAGTTGTAGTAATTAACTATTTTTGTACTATTTGTGGTTTTTGGAGGAGTTCTCCATCTCACCTCTCATGCCGCCATCTTGAATCACACACACCTCAAAAAGCAATCTTGACTAGCAATTCTTGGCTGCTTTTCAAACTTTATATTAATTTCACTCTTTGCCTGCCTATTTATTGTAGTCTCTTTTCATGACTATAGCAGTATGTTCCTGTAAGACTTACTATAGTAACCTGTTTTCTGAATGTGTATGCAAGGTAGGTCTCTGTTCCTCTTGGTTGGTTATTTAGTAATAGTTGTTGAGGTACCTCTCTGATCACAGACACCAAACTCACTACTTTAGCCCCAGGCACATGCTGCTCCTAACTGCTTCTCAGCACAAGGGAATGACAGGGAGCAGTCACCTTTTACAGCTGGCACAACTGTGGCTCCCGAATGACAAACGCTGTCAGTGTTCCAGGTGACCATGCTGTTCTTCTACACAAGACTTGCTATTTGTGAAATAATGAGTTAAAAGAAAAACATATCTTGTCATCCAGGTTACCAAATTTATATTTTCCAAGTTTATTTTGTCTTCATCTACAGTTCCGGAAAACACTTTGGAGCTTTAAGGTGAAATGGTGTGTTGTCATATTAATGAGAGGCTTTTGGACCCCACCCAAGGGTGGAGGTTGAAACATCCAACTGTCAATGACTTAGTCAATCATGACTCTGCAATGAAGCCCTCACAAAAATCCA
The DNA here is from genome assembly GCA_032199065.1 of Smutsia gigantea. Taxonomy (NCBI): domain Eukaryota; kingdom Metazoa; phylum Chordata; class Mammalia; order Pholidota; family Manidae; genus Smutsia; species Smutsia gigantea. Next base: position 28,401 of record JAVSCE010019799.1, on the reverse strand, counting down.
AAAGAGCCTATCTCTCCCCTGCATCCTGCTTCTCTGTTGGAGAGAGCTTCCATGCTTGGGAAACCAGAAAGCTCCACAACAATAGAAATTTCTTTATTTGGGAGCTTGCCCTATGTACCACTTCATGTGGCTGTTAACCTGTATTCTTTATTAAACTGGTAAACCTAAGCGTTTTCCTGAGTTCTGTGAGTTGCTCTAGCAAATTAATCAAACCAAAGGGGGAGGTTGTTGGATGCACCAATCTGTAGCTGGATGGTTAGAAACACAGGTGCTTGGAATGGTGGGTAGAGGACAGTCCTGTAGGATGAAGCCCTTTACCTAGGAATTCTGGTGCTGTCTCTGGGAAGATAGCAGCAGAATTGAGTTGAGCTCTTGGACACCCTCCTGGTGTTCCAGAATTGCTTGGTGTTTTGTGCTGGGTGACACCCACCCTGCCCACACACACACTGGAATTGGGTCTGGGAACACAAAAGGAGTTATACTATTGTTCTGTATAATAAAAACATACTACTTCTTCAACATTATGTTTTAAGTTAGATTTTTTTCCCCCTGTTATGTGTCTGGGCAGATATAATTCTGTTGGCTTTCTATTTATCAAGAATTCCTCAAAATAACTGATCCACCTCTGGTACTTTCCATTCTTTTCTATGATGTTGTGCTTTTGTTTTCTCATTGCTATACAGGTGTGGGTAAAACTGCAGTATTTCCAGAATCTCTCGCCTGGGCTTAGTGCATCTCCATATCAATAGGTGTTTCCAAGGGGCGCAGAGTATCATCTCCACATCAACGGGTAATTACAAGGGTGAGCAGGGCTTATCTGGACATGAGAGGTTGGGTGGGGTTCCTTCTTCTGCAGCCAGGTTGTGAGAGACACAGGAGAGCAGAAGTGGGTGACTGCTTGTAAATAATAAACAGGTTTCTCCCACTTTATTTCTCCCTTTGACTGATTTCAGTTTCAAAGGTATTTTGCCCCAGAATTTTCTCCCCTGAGTTACAAGAGGCATACCTCCTTTCCTTCTATTTCATTTTATTGCACTTCACAGATACTGTTTTTTTTTTAATAAATTCAAGGTTTGTGGCAATTGGGCACCAAGCAAGTCTACTGGCACCACTTTTCCAACAACATTTGATTATTTTGTGTCTCTATGTAATTCTCACAATATTTCAAACTTCCTTATTATTATTATATTTGTTATGGTGACTTATGTCCAGTGATATTTAATGTTACTATTGTAACTGTTTTGGGGCACAAAGACCCAAGACTATATAAGATGGTGAACTTAATAAACGCATATGCTCTGTCTGCTCCACCAACTGGCGGTTCCCCTGTCTCTCTCCTTCTCCACAGGCCTCCCTATTCCCTGAGACACAATATTGAAATTAGGCCAACTAATAACCCTACAATGGCCTTTAAGTGTTCAAGTGAAAGGAAGAGGCACACATCTCTCACTTTAAATCAAAAGCTAGAAATAATTAAGATTAGTGAGGAAGGCATGTAAAAAGCTAAGGCAGGCCAAAAGCTAGGCCTCTGTGCCACCAGTTAGCCAAGTTGTGAATGCAAAGGAAAAGTTCTTGAAGGAAATTAAAAGTGCTATTCCAATGAACACACAAATGATAAGAGGGCAGAATAGCTTTATTACTGATATGGAGAAAGTTGTAGTGGTCTGGCTAGGAGATCAAATCAGCCATAACATTCCCTTAAGCCAAAGACTAATTCAGAACAAGGTCCTAACACTCTTCAATTCCATGAAGGCTAAGAGAGGTGAGGAAGCTACAGAAGAAATGTGTAAAGCTTCTAGAAGAGGCTGAGGGAAAAAAGCTGTCTCCATAAAAGAAAAGTACCAGGTAGAGCAGCAAGTGCTGATGTAGAAGCTGCATCAAGTTATCCAGAATATCTAGTTAACTCATGAAGATGGCTACACTTAATACTAGATTTTCAATGTAGATGAAACAACCTTATATTAGAAGAAGGTGTCATCTAGGGCTTTCCTACCTAGAAAGGAGAAGTCAGTGCTTGGCTTCAATGCTTCAAAGGACAGGCTGACTCTCTTGCTAGGCGCTAATACAGCTGGTGACTTTAAGTTGAAGCCAAAGCTCATTTACCATTCTGAAAATCCTAGGGCCCTTAAGAATTATGCTGAATCTACTCTTCCTGTGCTTTATAAATAAAACAACAAAGCCTGGATGACAGCACATCTGTTTACAACATGGTTTACTGAGTATTTTAAGCCCACTGTTGAGACCTACTGCTCCGAAAAAAAAATTCCTTTCAAAATATTACTGCTTATTGACAATGCAGCTGGTCACCCAAGAGCTCTGATGGTGACGGACAAGATTAATGTTGTTTTCATGCCTGCTAACACAACATTCATTCTGCAAGGAGTAATCTCAAATTTATTTAAGAAACACATTTTATAAGCTATAGTTGCCATAGATAGTGATTCCTTTGATGAATCTACTAAAAACCTTCTGGAAAAGATTCAACATTCTAGGTGCCATTAAAAACATTCATGATTCATGGTAAGAGGTCAAAATATCAACATTAACAGCAGTTTGGAAGAAATTAATTCCAATCCTCATGGATGACTGAGGGGTTCAAGGCTTTAGTGGAAGAAGTAGCTAGAGATGTGGTAGAAATATGAAGAGTACTAGATTTAGAAGTGGAGCCTAAAGATACACTTGAATTGTTGTAATATCATGATAGACTTTAATGGATAAGAAGTTACTTCTTTTAGATGAGCAAAGAAAGTGGCTTTTTGAGATAGATCTACTCCTGGAGAAGATGCTGTGAAGATTGCTGAAACAACAACATAGCATGTAGAATATTACAAAAACTTAAGTTGATAAAGCAGTGGCAGGGTTTGAGAGGATAGACCCCAAAGTTCTACTCAGGGTGAAATGCTATCAAACAGCATCTCATGCTACAGAGAAATTGGTCGTGAAAGCTAGAATCAACTGATGTGGCAAACTTCACTGTTGTCTTCCTTTAAGAAATTGCCACAGCCCCCCCAGCCTTCAACACCCACCACCCTGATCAGTCAGCAGCCATTAACATGGAGGCAAGACCCTCTGCCAGCAAAAAGATCATGACTCAATGAAATCTCAGATGATGGTTAGCATTTTTTTTTTCAGCAATAAAGTATTTTTAAATTAAGGTATATACATTGTTTTTTTAGACATAATGCTATCACACACTTAATAGACTACATATATGCACCAGGAAACCAAAAAAATTCATTTAACTAACTTTACTGCAATATTCACTTAAGTGCAGTGGTCTAGAACTGAACCTGCAATATCTCCAAGGTATGCCTGTACGTATTTTCTTTGATGGAGACCATGCCAACTTGATAATACCTGCATAAAACTGTTAATTTTGTTTCATGTAGTTACCAAGCTAGATTACTTCAAATCTCAATAACTAATCTTATCGCTTTGTTTTTCATGATTGATAATATGCATGCTTTGATATGTTAACATTTTGAGTACCTGCCATATTACATACCTTTAAACTTGTCACATCCTCTTCTACCATTTCTTCTAATTGATTTTCATAGAAAGGCCTAAATTTTTCTTCAATGCCTATAAAAAAATAGTTTTTTGAGTTTCTTAACTTTTTTCTAAAATAAAATTTAAATATTAGTAATCTATTATCTTTGAATTACTTACCTTACTCTATGGGTAAAAATTATATGTCAAGTCACTGGCTTTCTCAAAGAGACTAATAAGACTAATAACTAGGTAGATAGAACAAAGGGCAAGCTAACACTGGAAAGCAAGGGCTCTTGCCTAGTAGCATGCAGCGTCTCTGGCTGCAGCACAAAGTCCTACCTAATGTGAGTTAACATACATGTGAACAGGGATGGGTGGACCTCCTGTTTCTATCCCTCTGGCATCAGAATTAATATAGGATGAAATACTCAGAAAAGGATTTTGTACAAACAATTAAAGCTGTTAGTCTTAAAAGAAAAGGGCAACTTCCACTTTCAGGAAGATGGAGTAGACATACTTTTCCTTACTTATCCTCCTAAGTACAACAAGAACTCCTAGATATTATATATAAAAAAACATAAGGAGACTCTGAAAGGAGGAGAGATGAAAGCACACCAGCTAAGGACTAGGATCTGAGGAAGACATGGCAGTGTTCACTGGGTTTTCTTTTTGCCTCACAGATTTAGGCTTGGACCTGAAGAAGCTGGCTACCCAACAAAAAAGGTCCAACAGAAGCCTGCCCTTTCTAGCTGGAGGACTAAGCAAGAGGCAGCCTAAGAAGACAGAAAACCTTTAGTCAATAACCACTCTCCAGCCAAAAGCCACAGAAAAAACTGTGGCTACACCCACATCCCCACCAGAAAAGGCCAAATGGAGAGCTGAGACGTCCAACCTCGTGAGTCAGTAACAAGGTGCCCCAACACCCCCATCAAGATGACGTGAGAAAGCTTTCAAAAAGGACGTCAGGATTTTTCTTCCTGTCAGATGGTAAAGAACTCCTCCACTCTTGTGTCAGTAAACTACAAGCACAGACTGGACATGTACCTTCTGGACATTCACCTTGTGGTAATAAGATTTCCAATGGGAAGTGTCAGAAGAGGCCTAGAGGAGAATCAGACATTCACCTCCATTACAGTGTCCATAGAGACCATGTTGACTCCCCTGGAACTCCCACCCCAGACCAGTAATCATGAGTCCCCCCAGTCAAATGTGAAGGGTCAAGTGGGTAACCTGACTTCCCTCCACCTGGCACTAACAAGGTGACAGCCATATTTCCACCTAAAAAAAAGCCATGTCAGAAAAGGCCAGCAAAAAGACAAGATTTAAAGAAGATCCAGATTCTCATAATACAGTAAGAAAAAGTTACAAGTTTCAATATGAAGATCATTCATCATTCTAAAAACCAGGAAGATTTCAAACAATGAAAAAAGACAATCAAGAGATGCCAACACTGAGATGACAGAGATGTTAGAATTATCTATTAAAGATTTTTAAAGTCATAATAAAATGCTTCAATAAGCTGGAAATTATAAAATAGAAAGTTTCAACAAAGAAATAGAAGATACAAAAGAAATTTCAATTAAATTTTAAAATTGGAAAATACAATAAACTAAAATGAAAAGCTCAGTGTATGAGTTCAAGAACACAATGGAGGGGACAATGGAAAGTCACTGAACTGGAAGACAGAATGAAAAAAATAATCCAATCTAATCAAGAGAAAGAAAATAAACTCAGAAAAAAAATGTACAGAGCCTCAGGGATGTGTGGAACTATAACAGAGTACCTAGTATTTCTGTTATCAGAATCTCAGAAGGGAAGGAAAAAGAGAGTAGGACTAAAAAAGTATTCTGAGAAACAATGGTGGAAAGCTTTCCCAGCTTGGCAAGGGACATAAACCTACAGATTAAAAAATCTGAATAGAATAAACCCAAAGAAATCTCTACCAAGGCAATAATAATTAAACCTCTGAAAAATGAAGACAAAGGAAAGAGTCTTCAAAGCAGCCAGACAACTACCTTACCTATAAGGAAAAAAATAGAATGACAAAGTATTTCTTAACTGAAACCCCAGAGGCCAGAAGAAGTGCAGAATGGTTTTTAAGTGCTGAAAGAAAAGTACATTAACCCATAAGCCTACGCCCAACAAAAATATCCTTCAGGAATGAAGGGGAGATAAGGACATTCTCAAATGAAGGAAAACTAAGAGAATTTGTTCCCAATGGCTAAAGGAATTTCTCTAAACGAAAAGGAAATGATAAAAGAAGACACCTTGGAACATCAAGGAGGAAGGAAGAACATATGTGGTATAACGAAAAAATAAATATTTGGCCTTTTCCCTAGATTCAGTTGGCACATGGCATGGGCACCCCAAATCCTGGGAATCTCCTAAGTGATAAGAATGGCTTTTTGTATATTAATGAGATGGCTCCTGGCAGGAAAGGTACTGGGGAGACTAGGTAACTTCAGGATGGAGGGTGGTCACCAGAAAGACCTACCCACGTTTACAGGTTTGGAACTACCATCTCCCAACCCAGCTCCTAGCCATGTGGGTATGGAGAAGGCTAGATAACTTCAGGATGATTACAGGTTTGGAACTACCACCTCCTGACCTCCAGGGAGGGCAGAAGAACTGGGGATTGAGCTCAATCACCACTGGCCAGTGATTTTATTAATCATGCCTACCTAGTGAAGCATTCATGAAAACCTCTAAACAATAGGGTTTGGAGAACTTCCAGGTTGGTGAATACACTGAGGTGCTGAAAGAATGGCATACCAGAGAGGGTAAGGAAGAGAGACACTTCCCTACCCCAATACCTTCCTTAATGCATCTCTCCATTTGGCTGTTCCTGAGTTGTATCCTTTATAATAAACCAGTAAATGTAAGTAAAATGTTTTCTTGAATTGTGTGAATTGTTGTAGTGAGTTATGGAAACTGAGGGGGTGTGTGAGGATCCCTGAATTTGTATTCAATCAGACAGAAGTATGTGTAGCCTCAGCATCTCGTTTACATCTGGTGTCTGAAGTAGGGACAATCTTGCAGCAGAACTAAGCCCTTAAACCTGTGGAGTCTGATAATAACTCCTGGTAGTTAGTGTCAGAATTTATTTGAATTCTAAGACATCCAGTTAGTGACACATTCTGTGTGAGAAATAGCATTACAAAAAAGAAACCACAACACAATAATCAAAAATATGGATAAATACAAAAGGCTTCCTTGTCTCCTTGAGTTTTCTAAACTATGATTGACAGTTGAAGCCAAATTTTAACACTGTCTGATATTTTCTAAGTATATGTAGAGGAACTATATAAGGCAATTATATTATATATACAGGAAGGTTAAGGGAAGTAAAGGGAGTAAGTTTTTATACTCTCCTCAACCTGGTAAAATAATGACATCATTAGACTGATAAATTATGTATAAATAATGCAATACCTAGAGCACCCGTTAGGAAAACTATACTAAAAAATACAACAGATAAACAGAAATGGAATTCTAAAATATGTTTAAGAATCGCAGAAAAAGAAAACAGAGAAATGTAAAACAGAAAGAACAAACAGAAAACAAGATTAAACTGGCAGAAGTGAGGCCAAACCTATCAATAATTACATTAAATGTAAACAGTCTAAATACACCAATCAAAAGACAGAGATTGGCAGAATAGATTTTTTAAAATGACCCAACTATATATTGTTACAAGAAATTCACTTCAAAATATAATGATTATAGGCATTTTAAAGTAAAAATATGGGGAAAGAGATATCATGTAAATGTCAAAAAAGGAAAGCAGCATGGCTATGTTGATTTCCAATAAAGTAGAGTTTTAAGCAAAGAAAATTACTAGCGATAAAAAGGTATTATTTCTATAATGATAAAATGATCAATCATCAAGACATAGCAATCCTAAATGTATATATACCAAGAACAGAGATGTAAAATATGCAAAGAAAAAGGTGATAGGACTAAAAGCAGCAATAGACAAAAACACAATCATACTGGGGATTTGAATAACTGAACACTCTCAACAATTGAAAGAACAACTAAACAGAAAATCAGTGAAGATACAGAACTCAACCACACCCTGAACTCAGATCTAATCAAGGTTTATAGGACACTACTCAGCAATAGCAGAGTACCCATTCCTGAACCATAAAACAAAGCTCAACAAATTTGAAGGAATTGAAACATACAGAATGTTTCTACAACTACAATGAAATCAAGACAGAATTAAAAAACAGAAAGAAAACAGGAAAATCACCAAACTCTTGGAAACTGAACAACAACACACTCTAAATAATGCATAGATCAAAGAGAAAATCTTCAGGCAAATTTTTAAAATGCTTTGAAGTGAATCAAAATAACACACACACCAAAATTTTGGGGATATAACTAAAGCAGTGCTGAGAGGGAAATTTATGGCATTAAACACACATATTAGAAAAGAGAAAAGGTGTCAAATCCAAATCAATAATCTAAGTACCGAACTCAACAACATAGAAAAAGAAGATTAAAACAAACAAACAAAAACAGGTAGAAGAAAGCAAATAATAAGAGAAGAAATCAATGAAATAGAAAACATAAAAACAATAGAAAACTTGCAAGATGGCGGCATGAGAAGTGAGACGGAGAGCTCCCCCCAAAACCACATATTGTACAAAAATATAGTTAATTAATACAACTAACCTTAAACCAGCAACAAAACAGAAGGCTGAACCAGACTGCAAGCAGACCTCACGAACAGAGCAGACCTCACGAAACAGGGTAACGTAGGAAAGCTTTAATCTGGCGGGACCCAAGCCCTTCCCACACCCCAGCTCACCGGTGGGAGGAAGAGAAACAGAGCGGGGGAGGGGGTGGAAGACTGGGACTGCTGAACACCGAGTCCTGGAGATCTGCTATAGTATGTGGTGCTCTGGACGTTGGGGAGCTCAGACAGGCGGAATGCTTGAGAAATTGACATTCCGGCCGTTTGTAGAGGAGGGGATCCACACCAGGCCGCTCTGTGTTAGAGGAAAGGCAGAGAGTCTGAGAGGCTTCCTAACAGCCAGAGGGCTGCTGAAGGGGCGGAGCTTGCATGGAGCTTGCTACACGGGAGAAGGAAGAGCTGGACAAGGGTGCCTGGGCGCACTCTGCCCAGCTGGTTGGGAATTTTGGGGAGATTCAGGTGCTCCATTCCCCTCGCTGCCTACTCAGTACCAAGCCCCCCACTGTGACACACAGCCTGCCAAACCTTCCTACTGGCCTGCAGGCACCTGCTCCCAAACCAGCAGTCACTGTGCAGGTGTCAGGCCAGGCACAGGGAGGCCCTGCCTACAACAGCTACAGACAGAAAGCACAGAGGTTTACACGTGTGTGCTTGGCCCACTGGCTTTGACACTGGAGGCAGGCATGGCAGACGGGAAATCAGGAAAGAGATCTTTCCTTGCCCCAGGCACCAGCTCCGCTCCTCTATGACCCCCAACCTCACTCTAGGGGCTGAGCAGCCCCAGAGACTGGAGCTTCTGCGCAGTAGTGGGCACCACACAGAAATATCAAATGACAAAAGACCATGGTTCAAAACAAAATCTCACAAACCCCAGAAAGAGGGCCAAATGAAACTGAACTCACCAATCTTCATGAAAGAGAGTTCAACATTAAAATTATAAAGATGCTCATGGAGGTACAGAAAAATATTCAAGAACACAGGAACAAATTTAAGTTGGAGATTCAATCATTAAGAAATTCCATATCTGAAATGAAACATACAATGGAGAGATTTAAAAGCAGATTAGATGTAGTAGAAGAGACAGTAAATGGAACAGAAATTAGAGAAGAGGAATAAAAAGAAGCTGAGGCACAGAGAGAAAAAAGGATCTCTAAGAATGAAAGAATATTGAGAGGACTGTATGACCAATCCAAGCACAACAATATTTGCATTATAGGGGAACCAGAAGAAGAAGAGAGAAAAAGGTATAGAAAGTGTCATTGAGGAGGTAATTGCTGAAAAATTACCCAATCTGGGGAAAGAGATAGTCTCTCAGGCCATGGAGTTGCACAGATCTCCCAACACAGGGACCCAAGGAAGACAACATCAAGACATATAATAATTAAAACGGCAAAATCAAGGATAAAGACAGACTTTTAAAAGCAGCTAGAGAGAGAAAAAAGATCACATACAAAGGAAAACCCATCAGGCTATCATCAGATTTCTCAACAGAAGCCTTACAGGCCAGAGGGAGTGGCATGATATATTTAATGCAATGAAGCAGAAGGGCCTTGAACCAAGAATAGTCTACCCGGCAAGGTTATCATTTAAATTTGAAGGAGGGATTAAACAATTTTCAGATAAGCAAAAGCTGAGAGAATTTACCTCTCATAAACCACCTCTACAGTGCATTTTGGAGGGACTCCTATAGATGTAAGTATTCCGAAGGCTAAAAAGATGTCACCCAAGGGAAGACAAGAGTACAGAATATGATTCATAACATACAAAGAATGGAGGAGGAAGAAAAAGGAGGAAAAAAAGAACCTTTAGGTTTTGTTTGTAATAGTATAAAAAGTAAGTTAAATTAGACTGTGAGATAGTAAGGGAATTACCCTTGAACCTTTGGTACCCACGAATCTAAAGCCTGCAACGGTAATAAGTACATACCTATTGATAATCACCCTAAATGTAAATGGTCCGAATGCACTAATCAAAAGACATAGAGTTACTGAATATGATAAAAAAATAAGACTCATCTATATGCTGCCTACAAGAGACTCACTTCAAACCCAAAGACATATACAGACTGAAAGTGAAGGGACAGAAAAAGATATTTCATGCAACTAATAATGAGAAAAAAGCAGGAGTTGCAGTACTTGTATCAGACAAAATAGACGTCAAAACAAAGGAAGTCACAAGAGACAAAGAAGGACATTACATAATAATAAGAGGGTCAGTCCAACAAGAAGATATAACTATTATAAATATCTATGCACCCAACATAGGATCACCTACATATGTAAAACAAATACTAACAGAATTAAAGGGAAAAATAGAATGCAATGCAATCATTTTAGGAGACTTCAACACACCACTCACTCCAAAGGAAAGATCAACCAGACAGAAAATAAGTAAAGAGACAGAGGCACTGAACAACATATTAGAACAGATGGACCTAACAGACACCTACAGAACACTCCATTCAAAAGAAACAGAATACACATTCTTCTCAAGTGCATGTGGAACATTTTCAAGAATTGATCATATATTAGGCCACAAAAAGAATGTCAGTAAATTGAAAAAGATAGAAATTGTACCAACCAGCTTCTCAGATTGCAAAGGCATGAAACTAGAAATAAATTACACAAAGAAAATGAAAAATCCCACAAACACATGGAGGCTTAATAACATTCTCCTAAATAATCAATGGATCAATGACCAAATAAAAACAGAGATCAAACAATATATGGAGACAAATGACAACAATAACTCAACACCACAAAATCTGTGGACGAAGCACAGACCATGCTAAGAGGGAAATATATTGCAATACAGGCCTACCTCAGGAAAGAAGAACAATCCCCAATGAACAGTCTAAACTCACAATTAACAGAACTAGAAAAGGAAGAAAAAATGAGGCCCAATGTCAGTAGAAGGAGGAACATAATCAAGATTAAAGCAGAAATAAATAAAATTGAGAAGAATAAAACAATAGAAAGAATCTGTGAAAGCAGGAGCTGGTTCTTTGAGAAAATAAACAAAACAGATAAACCCCTAGCCGGACGACTTATCAAGAAAAAAAGAGAGTCTACACATATAAACAGAATGAGAAATGAGAAAGGAAAAGTCACTATGGGCACCACAGAAATACAAAGAATTATGAGAGAATACTATGAAAAATTATATGGTAACAAACTGGATAATCGAGAAGAAACAGACAACTTTCTAGAAAAATACAACCTTCAAGGCTGACCCAGGAAGAAACAGACAATCTGAATAGACCAATGACCAGCAAATAAATTAAATGGGTAATCAGAAAACTACCTAAGAACAAAACACCTGAACCAGATGGTTTCACTGCTGAATTTTATCAAACATTTAGTGAAGACTAATACCCATCCTCCTTAATGTTTCCAAAAAGTAGAAGAGGAGGGAATACTCCCAAACTCATTTACAAGGCCAACATCACTCTAATACCAAAAGAAGGCAAAGACACCACAAAAAAGAAAATTAAAGACCAATATTCCTGATGAACATAGATGCAAAAATACTCAACAAAATATTAGCAAACTGAATTCAAAAATACATCAAAAAGATCATCCATCATGATCAAGTGGGATTCATCCCAGGGATGCAAGGATGGTACAACATTTGAAAATCCATCAACATCATCCACTACATCAACAAAAAGGACAAAAACCACATGTTCATATCCATAGATGCTGAAAAACCATTTGAAAAAATTTAACATCCATTCATGATAAAAACTTTCAACAAAATGGGTATAGAGGACAAGTACCTCAACATAATAAAGGCCATATATGACAAACCCACAGCCAACATTATACTTAACAGCGAGAAGATGAAAGCTTTTCCTTTAAGATTGGGAACAAGACAAGTATGCCCACTCTCCTCACTTTTATTCAACATAGTTCTGGAGGCCCTAGCCACAGCAGTCAGAAAACACAAAGAAATAAAAGGTATCCAGATTGGCAGGGAAGAAGTTAAACTCTCCCTGTTTGCCGATGACATGATATTGTACATAAAAACCCTAAAGCATCCACTCCAAAACTACTAGATCTAATATCGGAATTCAGCAGAGTCGCGGGATACAAAATTAATACACAGAAATCTGTTGCTTTCCTATACACTAATGATGAACTAGCAGCAAGAGAAATCAGGAAAACAATTCCATTCACAATCACATCAAAAAGAATAAAATACCTAGGAATAAACCTAACCAAGGAAGTGAAACACCTATACCCTGAAACTACCAGACACTCTTAAGAGAAATTAAGGAGGACACTAATAAATGGAAATTCATCCCATGCTCTTGGCTAGGAAGAATTAATATTGTCAAAATGTCCATCCTGCCTAAAGCAATCTACAGATTCAATACAATCCCTATCAAAATTCCAACAGCATTCTTCAACAAACTGGAACAAATAGTTCTAAAATTCATATAGAACCACAAAAGACCCCAAATAGCCAAAGCAATCCTGAGAAGGAAGAGTAAAGCAGGGGAATTACAGTCCCTGACTTCAAGCTCTACTACAAAGCCACAGTAATCAAGACAATTTGGTATTGGCACAAGAACAGACCCATAGACCAATGGAACAGACTAGAGAGCCCTGATATAAACCCAAGCATATATGGTCAATTAATATACGATAAGGAAGCCATGGATATACAATGGGGAAATGATAGCCTCTTCAACAGCTGGTGTTGGCAAAACTGGACAGCTACATGTAAGAGAATGAAACTGGATTACTGTCTAACCCCATACACAAAAGTAAACTCAAAATGGATCAAAGACCTGAATGTGAGTCATGAAACCATAAAAGTCTTAGAAAAAAATATAGGCAAAAATCTCTTGGACATAAAATGAGCAACTTCTTCATGAACATATCTCCCCAGGCAAGGGAAACAAAAGCAAAAATGAACAAGTGAGACTATATCAAACTAAAAAGCTTCTGTCCTGCAAAGGATTCCATCAGTAGAACAAAAAGACATCCTAAAGTATGGGAGAATATATTCATAAATGACATATCTGATAAGGGTTGACATCCAAATTATATAAAGAGCTCACACACCTCAACAAACAAAAAGCAGATAAGCCAATTGAAAAATCGGCAGAGGAGATGAACAGATACTTCTCCAAAGAAGAAATTCAGATGGCCAACAGGCACATGAAAAGATGCTCCACATTACTAGTCATCAGAGAAGTGTAAATTAAAACCACAATGAAATATCACCTCACACCAGTTAGGATGGCCGCCATCCAAAAGACAAACAACAACAAATGTTGCGAGGATGTGGAGAAAGGGGAACCCTCCTACACTGCTGGTAGGAATGCAAATTAGTTCAACCATTGTGGAAAGCAGTATTGAGGTTCCTCAAAAAACTCAAAATAGAAATACGATTTGACCCAGGAATTCCACTCCTAGGAATTTACCCTAAGAATGCAACAGCCCAGTTTGAAAAAGATATATGCACCCCTATGTTTGTCGCAGCACTATTTACAATAGCCAAGAAATGGAAGCAACTGAAGTGTCCATAAGTAGATGAATGGATAAAGAAGATGTGGTATATATACACAATAGAATATTATTCAGCCATAAGAAGAAAACAAATCCTACCATTTGCAACAACATGGATGGAGCTAGAGGGTATTATGCTCAGTGAAATAAGCGAGGTGGAGAAAGACAAGTATCAAATGATTTCACTCATCTGTGGAGTATAAGAACAAAGAAAAAATTGAAGGAACAAAACAGCAGCAGACTTACAGAACCCAAGAATGGGCTAACAGTTACCAAAGCGAAAGGGACTGGGGAAGATGGATGGGAAGGGAGGGATAAGGGGGAAAAAGGGCTATTACAATTAGCACACATAATGTAGCAGGGTTGGGCATGGGGTTGGGGATACGGGGAAGGCAGTATAACACAGAGAAGACTAGTAGTGATTCTATAACATCCTACAACGCCGATGGACAGTGACTACAATGGGGTATGGGGAGGGGACTTGATAATCGGGGGAGTCTAGTAATCATAATGTTGCTCATATAATTGTGTATTAATAATAGGAACAAAAAAACAACAGAGAAAATCAATGAAACAAAAAGCTGGTTTTTTGAAAAGATCAATAAAAGTGATAAAAGTCTAGGAAGACTGACAAAGAAAAACAGAATACACAAATCACTATTAACAGGAATGAACAGCAGATATCATTACAGACCATTTAGATATCTTAAGGAAAATAAGGATACTACAAACCTTAAACATAAATTTGGCCAACTTAAGTCTCTATCAGTAGATTAATCAATAAAGAAGATGTGGTACATGCACACAATGGAATATTATTCAGCCATATGAAGAAAGGAAATCCTACCATTTGCAGCAACATGGATGGAGCTAGAGGGTATTATGCTCAGTGAAATAAGCCAGGCAGAGAAAGACAAGTACCAAATGATGTCACTCATTTGTGGAGTATAACAACAAAGCAAAATTGAAGGAACAAAACAGCAGCAGACTCACAGACTCCAAGAAGGGACTAGTGGTTACCAAAGGGAAAGGGGGTGGGGAGGGTGGGTGGACATGTGGGGAGTAGGGGATTAAGTAGTATTATGATTAGCACACATAATGTAGGGGAGTCATGGGGAAGGCAGTATAGCACAGAGAAGACAAGTAGTGACTCTATAGCATCTTATTGTGTTGATGGACAGTGACTACAATGGGGTGTGGGGGTGGACTTGATAATATGGGTGAATGTAGTAACCATAATGTTGCTTATGTGAAACCTTCATAAGATTGTATATCAATGATACCTTAATAAAAAATATATATATATATATACATACTGCAAAAAAACCCCAAAACATAAATTTGACCACTTACATGAAACAGACAACTTAAATGATATAAAACAGATTATCCGAATAGCTCTATAACTCTTAAGGAAATTGACTTTATAATTTACATACTTCTAAAAAAGAAATTTCCATTTCCAGATGGTTTCACAGGAGAATTCTATCAAACTTTTATTGACCCTGACATCAAAACCAGGCAAAATTAATAAAAAGCAGAAAACTACAGACCAATATCCTCATGAATAAACATGCAAAACGTGTTAACACAATATTAGCCAATGAAATGCAGTAATATATACAAACAACTATACACCATGAGCAAATGAGTTTTATTCTTGGAATGTGAGCCTGGTTCAGTATTCAAAATCAATTGATGTAATCCATAATATTAACATATTCAGAAGACAAGTCACATGAACATACAAATTGATGCAGAAAAAACATTTAACAAAATTCAAAACCCATTCACGATAAATTTTCAGAAAAACAGGATCAGATATGGTAAACTTCCTCAAATGACAAAGAGTATCTACCAAATACCTACAGCTAATCCTGCTTCATGGTGAAAGTCTGAATGCTTTCCTTTAAGAATGAGGACAGGTGAGGATATCTGCTCTCACTGCTCTTATTCAGGATAATGTTGGAAATTCTAACCAGTACAATAAAGCAAGAAAAGCTAATAAAATGATACAGATCAGAAAGGAAGAAATAAAACTGTCCTTATTTGGAGATGAAATTAAAAAAAAACAACTTCAAATAAACTCCTAGGACTAGTAAGTGAGCTCTACAATGTCACAGGATACAAAATTAACATTAAAAATATCAACTAAATTCTAGAGGTGAACAAATGGACACCTAAATTAAAAATACAAACTACATCTAATTGCTCAAAAAAAGAGAGAAATACATACATAGGACTTTATGCTGAAAATTACACAACACTGATAATAGAAATCAAAGATCTAAATAAATGGAGAGGTATACTGTGTTCATAGATTAGAAGACTCAACATAGCAGATGTCAATTCTCTCCAAATGGATATATAGATTTAACACAGTTCCTATCAAAATTCCAGTAAGATTTTTTTTTTAGATACAGACAAGATTTTCTAAATTTTATATGGAAAGACAAAGGAACTAGAGTTGCTAAAAGAATTTTGAAAAGGCAGAAATAAATGGGAGGAGTCAGTCTACTCAATTTTAAGACATATCACTACTATAATTCAGACTGTGGGTATTAGTGGAAGAATAATGCATAGATAATAGACCAGAACAGAGAACCCAGAAATAGACCCACACAAACATCCCAAATGATTTCTGACAAAGAAGAAAAGGCCTGAATTGAAGATAGCCTTTCAATAAATGTACTGAAACAAGTAGCTATTCATAGGCAAAAAAATGAACTTCAACCTAAGTCTCATGTCTCACAGAAAAATTAAAATGGATCATGGTATTTTTTCAATGAGATAAAAAGGAAAAATTAACAAACTAGATTTCATCAAAACAAAAAAATTATACTCTGTGAAAGATCTTAAGGGAATGAAAAAACAAGTTATAGATTGGGAGAAAATATCTGCAAACTACATATCCAATGAAGGAATACTATGTAGAATACATAAATACTCAAAATTCAACAGATAAATACAAGCAATCCAATTGGAAAACAGGCAAAAGACATAAAGAACATTTCACCAGAGAAACCATACAGATGGCAAATAAGCACATGAAAAGACACTCAACATTATTAGCTATAAGAAAAACACAAATTAAAACCACAATGAGGTGTCACTGCCTACCTATCAGAATGGCTAAAATGAAAAGTAGCAATACCTAACTACTGGCAAGGATGCAGAAAAACGAGAAAGCCTTACATGCACATGCTGGTGGGAATATAAAATGGTATAGCCCCTCTGGAAAACAGTGGCAAATTCTTTAAAAAAGAAAAAGAAAAAGAAAACTAAATATGAAACTAGCTATTTCACTTCTGGGCTTTTATTCCTGAAAAACACAGACTTATATTCACACAAAAACCTGTAACAAATATTTACAATAGCTTTAGTTCTAATAGCCAAAAACCAGGAACAAACCAGATGTCTTTCAAAGAGTGGATAAACAAACTACAGTCCATGCACACCATGGAATGCTACTCAGCAATAAAAGGGCATGAACATGAACCATTAACACACACAACCACTTGGATAAATCTCCAGACAACTGTGTTGAGTGGCAAAAAGCCAATCCTAAAAGGCATTTTATAATTCCATTTATGTAACATTCATGAAATGACAAAATTATAGAAACGGAGAACAGGTTAGTGGTTGCCAGAGGTAAAGGAAGGGGTCGGGCTGGGGAAGGAAGTGGATGTAGCTATAAGAGAGGAACATAGGTCACCATGTGGTGATGGAGAGGCTCTGTATCTGACTATATCAATGTTAGCGCCCCCGTTGTGACACCGCACTGTAGTATGGCCAGATGTTACCATTTGGGGAAATTAGGTTAAAGGTATATGGACGCCTCTCTGTTATTTCTTACAGTTGTATATAAACCTACAATTATCTCAAAATAAGAATTTTAATTAAAAAAAATGTAAAAGGCATGAGGGAAGAGAAGAAGCCAAGCCAGGAGAAGATTCAGGCTGACAAACTGAATAAGAAAACAGGAAACTAAATCAAGTACCCCTCTAATCCTTTGGTAGTAGAGGTAGGTGGGCTTTATTTCTGTTTTCTCATAGCAGAAAAATGAGAGCAAAATGCTTTTAAGTTCCTAAGTGCCCTTCTACTATTTACTTTTCTTCACCTGATTTGCTTCTTAGCAAGAATCTAGGTATTACAGGGGAACGGGAAGAGGTGGAGCGATGTGACAAACATCCCTGTCCCTTTCCTTCTTCCTCTACTACAGGCCCAATAAATGACAACAGACATTTCCAAAGACACAAGCTATGCAAGGGAGGGAAAAAATATGTAAGAAAGTCTAGAAACAAGAAAGCCAGTGGAAACAACCCATGTGTCCATCAACAGATGAATGGATAAACAAAATGTGGTACATACATACCATGGAATAAAAAGGAAGGAAATCCTGACATGGGCTACAACATGGATGAACCTCAAAGACATTATTTATGCTCAGAGAAATAAGCCAGTCACAGAAGGCAAATACTGGATGATTCCACTGACTTGGAGTAGTCACATTCATAGAGACAGAAAGAACGGGGGGTTCCAGAGGCTGGGGGAAGGGGACGGAGACTTAGTGTTTAATGGGTCCAGAGTGTCAGTTTGGTAAGATGAAAATGTTCCAGAGATGGATGGTGGTGATGGTCGCAAAAGGGTTAAGATGGTAAGTTATGTGCTATGTATATTTTAATACGATTTTTAAAGTTAAGTATATAAAAAAAAAAGGAATGAGAGCCTTATGTGCCTTCATGCTTTGGGAGGAATGGCATCTTTTCACTGAACAAAATGTTTGAAATCTAAAGAAATCACAAATGGAACTCAGTTTTCTGAAGACTCAAAGCAACTTCCTGACAACATCTTACTAGGAAAAGCGCCACACAAGCAATCATACAGTCATAAAAGATGCTCTTACCAGCAAATGTTGGCCGAACTTGTGGATTCACCTCCCAGCACTGCTTCATTATGCTGATAATCTCCCTCGGGCAGTACTCAGTGATGTCGTCCACATCTGGCCTGTTCCCAGACTTAATGCATATCATCAACTGCTGCTCACAGATGGCATCTAGAAAGCAAAGACGAGCTTAATTTGAGGCTTTGTTTCGGTCCTGCTCCTCTCAGGCAGGGAGGTGGCAGAACTTGGACGATGCCACTCATCTCTCTCTGCCTAGGGAATGCTTTTGGTAAACTGCTTCATCTGGTAGGAGCAGAATCACTCTGTGGAAAGAAGCTGATATATTCTACTGTGAGATGATCAAACAATATTTTAATTTCTGCAGATGAAAGATAGAATTCATAACAAAGCTGACTCCTGGTAGAACAAATGGAATATGTGAATAAAGCCAATGGCATATTCCAGATTTTAACACAAAGACAAGTATGGTACAGCTCTTGCTTTTAAAGAGCTTAGTTTAAGAATGACTTAAAATAAAGTGATAATTCCTATTTAAAAAGTAAGTACAAGAAGTTCTGTTAACACAACAATGCTTAGAAGGCCAAAGAAAGCTTTGTTGAGTTCACAAAAATAAGCAAGATTTAAGAAGGACTCAGAGGGGAGGATTCCAGGCTAGGAAAGCAGGATATAGATAGACTGGAAGTTCCAGACATCATGATGTATCCCAGAAATTATGCCTGGTTCAGTATAACTGGACATATTGATTAAGCAAAGAATTAAGGAATAGAGAGAGGCTACAGAGAGATGCGAAAGCCAAACCAGAAAGGGCCTTGTATTCTCTTCTGAGGAATTTGAACTTTATCCTGAAGGCTATGAGGAGTCTTGGAAGGATTCCACAGATGAGTGAGACGGTCATATTTGCCTCTTAGGATGGCCAGATTGGGTGCAGTGTGCGTGGCAGGCTGCAGGAGGCGCCTGCAGCAGAAATACAGACGGCGTGAACTAAACAGTGTCTGGTGGAGATAGAAGCAGATGGATTCAAGATGTATCTTAAATCATAGATATACTTGAGTTCATAGGTTTTGATTTCTGATTGGAGATTAGGGGCAAGGTTAAGTCTGGAATAACTGAGGTTTTGGGCCAGGTGCTCTGGAAGATGGATGGTGATGTGATTTTCTGAACACAAGAATAGCAAAGTGTCACGTACTACAAGGAGTGCATGTGAAAAATGAGTGTTTGTTGGGGGAATGTTGTCTTGGGGCTCCTCTGATATATGTGATGGACCTAATGGACAAGTGGACATTCACGTCAGAGCTGGAGATAAGAGGCCTGAGAGACTTCAGCTAACCGGTGATCATTAAACCATGGAAGCTGATAATAACCCAAGAAGAATAGATTAAAAAATGCCCATTAATTTAGGCATTTAACAAACTGAAGAATGACTACGTATGCATCTGTTCTCCTGCATGAACCACGTCTTTCTCATCTTTCTATTCTCAGTTCCAAATAAAGGGTCTACAGTAAGTACTGAAAATAAATAATTCTTGAATGAAGGAGTAAGTTAATGAATGAAAGTATAAAGTGTATGCTCTGTAGTACAAAAGGGCAAGTCCTCAATAAGCAGAAGCAAGCTTTCCTGTCCAGGAAGAATCCTGGAATTTCATAGCCCCTCCCAAGCTTAGATGCATTATCATGGCACCTATTTGTCCTGTGACCCCTGATCCCTAATCTGAGATCACACCTTCATTCAACAAAAATACACTGAGCACCGACTGTGTTCCAGGCACTGTGAGTGTAGGTACTAGAGAAATAGTAGTGAATGAATCAGACATGGTCCCAGCCCTAGCTTACAGTGTAAAGGGCAAGAAAGACATTAAAGGAACAAACACTTATAAATTTTAACTGACTTCCATGAAGTCTGTTATTTCATTCAATGATTTTGATTGATACCCAAATCCCACTCTCTCATAAATGTCTTACTTTCATATGGCTCCTTATTTGCACATATTGCCCAAAGTACTATGGCAAAGCTGTACACATCTGATTTCTCTGAGGGCTTTGCATTGACATCATTCAGATGTTCGGGGGCCATGTAATGGAGGGTGCAGCCATTTTCCTTAAAGGTACTGTTGATTTTCCTCTGCTCATTATGTTCTTCCTTAGCCAGTTTATTCCACGTCTTAAAGGAAGTAACACCAAGATCAGCTATCTGCAAGAGATCAGACCAATGGGATTGTTCTGTGAAGGCTACAAGCAAATCAGATTTGTCTTTACATCTGGGGCTTATCCAACAGATATGTGGTACAGTGAATTTTCCAGTAATGGTTGCACTAGGTAAGTTTAAAACAGAATCACAGAAGCTTTGTGTTTCCTAAGCCATTTGGAAAATCTCCCCTAAGAAATGTCTATTTGAAATTCTGGGATCTCAGTTCTTATGCAATAAAAACAAGGGATTTGCTGGTGGGAATAAGGGGTGGGGAGTGGAAAGGAAAAGCAGAAGACATTTCTGACATGAACAACAGGGCATATTTATCTTAATTCCTCATTTACTCTGCATATATTTTTCAACTATTCCTAGAGCTAGGGGAAAAAAAGTTATTTTCTTCTCAGATTTGTGTAGCAGACTGTGACCAGATACTGCACCTTCTATTTTCCCAAATGGTATCCAGAATCCCATGGATGTGAGTTTCCAGGATTCCAAAGACGTACTGAGGATAAGGACTGTAGTTTAGTTGTTTTGAGTTGCTAGCCTGAACCTAAGAGAAAATGGGATTGGAAGGAGGGGAAAAACAGACAAGAAAGCAGAGAGAAAAATACCAAGGTCAGACACAAAACAAAGAGGGAGGTGGCTGGGCAAAATGACAGAATAGGACAGTTTAGAAATCAAAGGCAACAGTTTCACTTTTGCCCCTAGGAATCCAAGCATTTGGGGGTGAATTTTGGCAAGTGATTATCTAAAATCCAGAGATCCCAGAACAGAAGAGATGTTATTATGTGAAGAAGGAAACTTCCTTTAAAGACATAGGAATAAAAATCCATCCAAGAGTAGAACAAAGTATCAGAAGCAGAATCTTCTAATAGAGAGAAGCTTGGGTAAGCAGTTCCTGAGTCCTGCCCCAAAATGTTACTTCCCCTTTCAGATTCTTGCATTTGGAATCCTGCTGCCAAAGCAGATTAGATATGATGTTAAATCTTGCTCTTGAGTAAACAGAAGAAAATTCTTTCCCTGTTCTCTTTAATTCAATGGAAAGAGTTTTCAAAAGGAAACTGATTTTAAAAAATGCAGATCAAAGTAAATGAATAAATAAAAAATAAAAATGCCATCAAGTCTATATCCTTTTCCATTCTTGGTAGAGTCTTTTGTCACAACCATCACCAGTTATTAGTTGGGCTAGGTCTTTCTTTAGTGTTTACCATGTACAAAACTGGAGTTACAGTAGGGAATCAGAACTAAAATTACCCCAATCTTCTAGAAGCCTTTAGATTATGATTTACCTTAATGTGAAAGTCATCATCAACGAGTATATTTTGAGGCTTCAGGTCCTTGTGTATTATACCTTCTCCATGTAAGTAGCACATTCCTTCAATGGT
The DNA here is from genome assembly GCA_032199065.1 of Smutsia gigantea. Classification (NCBI taxonomy): domain Eukaryota; kingdom Metazoa; phylum Chordata; class Mammalia; order Pholidota; family Manidae; genus Smutsia; species Smutsia gigantea. Next base: position 6,212 of record JAVSCE010019799.1, on the reverse strand, counting down.
CTCCATAATTATCCTCCCTTTTACAGAAAGGGGGATACTGATCTAAAACAAGTGAGATTAAGTCTATGAAATGGAAAGGTAATCAGAATAGGCCAAAGCAACTGCTTCACTCAAGAGCAGTGGGGTCTGAACCTGAAGATATACAGATCTTCCTCGATTTACATTGGGGATTATGTCCCAATAATCTCATTGTAAACTGAAAATATCTTAAGCTGAAAATGCATTTAATACACTCAACCCACTGAAAAATCATACCTTAGCTTAAATGTGCTCAGGACTCTTACATTTGCTTACAGTTGGGCAAAATCATCTTATACAAATCCTATTTTATAATAAAGTGTTAAGTATCTTGTGTAACTGATGGAATACTGTATTAAAAGTGAAAAACAGTATGGTTGTCTGGGTACAGAATGGCTGTCAGTGTACTGGTTGTTTACCCTCTTGATCATGCGGCAGATGAGGGGGCTGTGGCGCACATCCCTGCCCCACATCACCAGAAACAATCATATCCCTAGCCCGGGAAAAGTTCAAAATTCAACACTGAGGCACAGTTTCTACTGAATGTTTATCACTTTCACACCACCGTAAAGTCAAACCATCATAAGTCGAACCATCTAAGTCAGGGACCCTTTACCATGTTTCCTTCTATCATGCTCTGCACCACTGCTGTCATTTTAAAGCAAGCCCTCCTTTTAAGAAATACTTCATCCCAGGTGCTAAAGGATTAATGTTGTGTTTTGTCAGTGTAAATATAAGACTTCTATGCCAATATGATAATATATAAAGATGCCATAAAATTAAGCAACTTGAGAACAAAACCATATAATTATCATCATCATCATCATCATTTAGGATGTATACCTACTACCTAGCATGATGCCTAGAATGTTTGTTGAATGAATGAATGTATAAATAAATATACAAAAAAATTCCACAAATATTCTCTATGGTATACTAATGATGTGCTACTATAAATTCAATATGTGAACAATGTCTTGGAAATGTGTGTAGAAAAAACATTAAGAGAAAAAATACAAGGGAATGTACTCACACTGATAACAGACACATAAAAACTAAACTATGAGATAATATGATATTGTTAAAATAATGTTGAAGTGAGTTTAATATTTATTTTTTAATTTGGTATCAGATACTTCAGGTCTTTGTAGATTCTTGGGTCACTCTTACAACTGTATCTAGTTGTATGAACATCAGTGTTAATAGAAACAATTACAGCTTCTATTATATTAAACATTAGTTTTGCTTAACATCGAAAGACAAAAACTTTCACTGTGTGTGTGTGTGTGTGTGTGTGTGTGCAGTCATTAGTTTACAAACAGGCTATTTTCCAAAAATTTATGTGTATGTTAGTTGTTGATAAACAGGAAAGAAATTTAAATGATAGAAGTTAGATTCCCAAGTCAGCCCCCAACCATATTTAACTCATGATGTATTATTAGTCTGGTCACCCCCATACAAAATACAGCTGGAAGTTTTCCCTCCTTCCTTGGTATAACTTTAGACTTAGAAAAAAATAGGAACAACTAAATAGATCCCCTTCTCATTCCTCTTTCTGCTTCTCTTCCTTACATCCTCCTGAATTTCTTCTTAAGACCAAACTGGTGTACCTTATTGTTGCCTGATCCGGCAGAATGCCTCTCATCTCAAATGATTTCTCTCCCAATCAAAATGCCTACTTAACTCTGATCCTACTGAGTCTGGGGGAGAAGAACAATCTGATCAAATTACAATACCACATGTATCAGTGATTATCTTTATCCTCCATAAAGATATTTGTGAGAGATATCTGTAACTTAGAAGAATTGAATAATTGAAATAGTTTTGGATAGTTGCTGGGTAGGGGAGAAGACAGGACGATAAAGATGGTCATATGCCACTCCCCCCACATGCAATCTATGCTTGGCAAGCCCAGTTATTTGCAGTTTTCCAAATTCAGCATACCCTCATTCCTTTGCACATGCATTCTCTCTCTGCCTGAAACACCCTCCTTCAGGAATCCCTTCCTACCACCCCATGCTGGGGTGAGTGCCTGTGTTTGCACTGCACACTACAAGGATGGCTATCAACACACCATTACACCAGGCTGTCCATTACTTATCTGTCTGTGGATAAAATGAAGGTTCCTGTGGCCAGGATTCTCACCTGGCCCTGGTTGGCTAGCTCACTACACATGTGTGGGCAATACGTTGTTATTGATTCTATATAAAGAGCCCTTCCCAGTGCTCTGGTCGACATGGTGGCACCGCTGCAAGACTGCAGGAGAGCAGAGCAGAGGCTGAAGTGGTGACAGCACCAAGGACAGAGACTGGGATGGCTGTGTGGGCAGAGAGGCCCAGAGGCAGAGACCGGCTTGCTGCATGCAAACTCGCTCTGAGTGAATGGAATTCTAGTGATTGACCTGCCACCATGGAAATAAAGATGGGTATAACCCTTTCACCCCAAGAACGTTCTACTGTCATTTCTTTGGTCACATTGAATCCATAGTGAACTTGTCCAGGGCTGAAACCTATAGGCAAGACACTGTCACCTTTTCTTGTCTGTGTCTTATTTGCTATGGCTTCCTGAGCAACTAGCACCTAGGCCTTGCTCCTAATAGGTACATAAAATTTAAAAATGCTTTCAAGCTATTTGGTTTTGGTAAACAATTTTTATTTTCCTGTTTTAAGTCTTACTTATCCAGTGGTATTGCCTCTAATGTTCTATAACCTTTTAAGTTTCTTAAGTGGTATCAATATGCAATTAATATTCCATCTTCCCATATATTTATAGTGTATATCCTGTAATCAACCATTAATTGCTACCCATCATGCCCATAATTTTCACTAACCAGCCTCAGTTTGCTTCATGAACACAGCGCCTGAGTTGTGGATCTCAGAGTGGCTGACAAAAGCCGATTATAATACTAAGATAGGGAGGAGACCTCCCAAGTGAGGGATAAGGGCAACTATCTACAGGCACTGAGGGGCTAGACTGCCTTTTGGGCAGGGTAAGTCAAAGAAAATTTAATGAGGGATTGACTTCAGGATGTCCAAAATATCTAGCAATCCACAAAGGGTTGGTTACTTTACATCAACCAGCTACAAAAGAACACCAGGATACCCTAACAGACAAGCAGCGTCCACATGCTGTGCCTGGGAAGCGCAAGGCAGCGCCCTCTACCTCGGCTTCCAGCACTTGCATCAGGTTGCCCTTTTCCATGTACTCCATCACCAGAGAGTAGTTTCCTTCTTCTAGGATGAAGCCCAGGAGCTTCACCACCCGACTGTGTCTCAGCCTGTGCATCATCTTGCCCTCCTCCAGGAGGGAGTCATTGTACCTGTGGGAGGGAGTGGTACAGTTCAGATGAGCAGTTAACCCCTTTCCCTTGTGCCGCCAAGAAACACAGTATATCCCTTCACTGCATCCCATCCCACATGCTTCAGTCATTTATGTGTGCACGTACCCATCTCACCCAGGCACAGACTACAAGCTTTAGAAGGCAGAGTAGCTTCTCATTCATCTTTATGTTCCTTGGCCCCAGTGACCAGCAGTGAGTCTCAAGAAATGTTGAATGAATGAATGAATGAATGAATGAATGAATGAATGAATAAAGAGTAGCAGCAAAACACAGCCTGAAAAAAGGATATTGGGTAATACAATAAAAACTTCAGCTTCTCTCTGCAACCACTCTGGCAAAAAGAGAGAGAAGTAAAACAACTCCACTAATTGCTATAAAGAGAAGTTTCCTGGAGCCTCTAATTAATGAGCCACTGTTTTGGGGGGGGGGTTTCCTCCATATTAGGGCTGATCCTTACCAAAAATGTGAAGGAAGTGAATTCGTCTATCTTCACAAATCCCTTCCATTTTTTTTCCATTGACTGCCTCAAATAACCACCTTGCAGGGTTGTCGGACATGCGGCTGTATGCTGACACACTGTAGTCTGTCTCATTCTAAAGCCTGTGCCACACGGTCAGCTGGCCTGCCCTCTCCCTTCACAACCACTGCTTCCTATGGCCAGCCCGGAATTTGGTCCACCTGCCTCTGCTCCCAACTCACTCGTTGCGCTTGGGCCCGGTGTACACCTTTCTCAGTATTACGATTCCATGGGATCTGTGTAAACACAGAGACACCTTTCCGAAGCCCCCACTGTCTAGGTGCTCCTTCTCCAGGAAATCACCAGATTTCATCTTAATGTCATCCAAAGACATGTCTGCTTTCCTTCTGAATGCTCAGAATGTCCCAAAATGCACCACTTTCCCCAACTCAGAACTGCACACTGTAAAGAAAAATAAGAGAACATCTCAGTGCAAAAAAGCCATTATTCAAAAAACTTATGTAAAGTTCTATAGCATGCTTGGCAGTGCCTTTATTTTCTGAAGATAGATACAGTCTCTAAAACGACCTGTTTTTCATATTTCCAAGACTCACAGAAGACCACAAATTTTATCCCTTATATTTTTTTTTGTGACAACATGGAAGATGAGAAAATTATAAAAACACTTCAAAGGACGTATATATGTGTGATAACGTAACACCAACATCCATTCAAATGCACAGTCAGGCTCAGCAGAAAGGAAAGTAACACAAGGGACAGAAAACAGACCCTGGTAGGAGGTATGGCCCACATGGTGGCAGCTAGGACTGAGTTTCTATCCCCTCCAAACTCATATGTTGAAGCCCTAACTCCACCGTGATGGTATTAGGAAGTAGGGCCCAACTACCTGGGAGGTGATTAGGTTATGAAGGTAGAGGCCTCATGGATGAGACTGGTGTCCTTATAAAACACATGAGAGAGCTTGCCTTCACTTCCTCTTTCTCTCTCTCTCTCTCTCTCCCTCGGTCTCCAACATGTAAGGAACAATGAGAGGACCCCCATCTGAACACCAGGAAGCAGGTCCTTACCAGATACTGGATTGCCCGGCTCCTTGACCTTGGACTTCTAGCCTCCCTTAACATCGCACTGCTCAATGTACTATCCTACCCCTCAAAGAAAGGGTGGACCAGAATAAAAGCAGTCTATTAGCAAAGGAACTTAGTGGCCTTACACCAGACATGAGGCATAAAAAAATCTCCATTGTGAATTCATAACCTTGGGCCTGTCTTCAGATAGATTTGGGCTTTGAATTTATATTCCTCTTAAGGCTAGGATTGTCTAAACTAAGAACTTTTATATAGAAAGTGGTCACATGCTGATAACATCGGTGGATTATAAGGCTAAAGCCAATAAAATACCCTGAAGCCAGATCCCTAGACAGGATCCCCACAATGAAGCCTAACTTAACATGAGCTCCCTTTCCCAAATTATAAACACAAAAGAAAAAGTTCACCATGAGCCAGACCCAGCACATAGAACAAACAGCAGTATCAGGCACCAAAGAACTTCAGGTAATGAACTATTGACTACTCTTAGAAAATAAACAGGTTTAAAGTAATTTTGAACAAAAGAAGAAATTTAAGGAAAATAAAAAGAACAATGCCCTATCTAAAAAGAATTGTAAGATGTGAAAAGGATGAGAATTTGGTGAATTTGTCCATCGGTGCTCCGACGTATACAATGTTAGAAATCTCAACACAGAACTGTTTGCTTCATCCTTCTTCCCTTCCATTCTCCCATCCATTCATTTTCCCCAAACTGAAATGAAGAAAAAAATCCATTGAGACATGACTACATACCCACCAGAATATCCAAAATTAAAGAGGCTGACACCACCAAATAGCGGTAAAGATATGAAGCAACCAGAATTCCCACACACTGTTGATGGGAGTGTAACATCGCGCAGCTTTGAGGTATGGTCTATCAGTTTCTTTTTCTCCCCCTTTTTTTATTGAAGTATCAGATATACAATCTTACATTAGTTTCAAATACATAACACAGTGGTTCAACAGTTACCCATATTATTAAATCCTCACCCCCACTAGTACAGTTACTACCTGTCAACATAGGAAGATGTTGGTGTTACAGAATCATGGTCTATATTCTCTATTCTGTACTACCATCCCCGAGACCAATGCATATTATGATTGAGAATTTTTGTGCCCTTTTATCCCCTTCACCCTCGCTACCCATCCACCCCAACCCTTCTACGATGGTAAACACCAGTCACTTCTTAGTGTCTGTGAGTCTACTGCTGTTTTGTTCATTCTGTCTTGCTTCGTTTTTATATTCCACAAATAAGTAAAATCATTTGGTATTTGTCTTTCTCTGCCTGCC